>CABFKL010001737.1:1372-11986 GCA_901765185.1 Panagrolaimus sp. JU765 | reverse complement strand
TTTTTTTTTACAACAATCAAAGATTTGTTTTGAATTAAACCACGCCAAATCAATTATTGCACGTAAAGTGTGAAATCAGACAACCAGACTGCATTGATTTGTTGTTTTTCCATCATGATGCATGTTCTGAAACCACCCATGAAGAAAATCGTCACTTTTGTTTGTTAATTACAAAATCAACTTTAATTTGATTGAATCATCAACTTGAAATAATTTGTTCTTAATTTTTTTGTTTGAATGGAAATTATTGATTATTCAAATTTGGACGTTAAATTGGGTCCAACAGATTTTACTGGAAAGTTTTTGATCAAAAGTTTGATTGAAAATAATGATTATTTTCAACAAGAATTTGGAACTGACATCATCAAAAATGTAAGTCATTTTTTTCGAACTTCTGGGCCTTTTTTACTTCAAAAAAGAAGAGACAAATTGTCTATGAGCAGGGTTGTCCTGCCGCCTGGTCGGCTGCCCCAAAACCCGAGCGGATCCCGTATTGAGCCGATTAAGGAGGGGAGTGAGGCCTGCCCCAGTAAATTCTGATCCAGGTACCCGATAACTATGAGTTTTCTAGATAAAAGTTGAAGAAATCGGAACTGGTCACGGATTTTTGTCACATGTTTTAAAATGTACAGTCAGTTTTTTCTATCATCGAAAAACTTATTCTGTTGTCCTGAAAGTTCCTATTTTGCTTTCCACAGGAAAATTCGGCTCAAAATTGGATGACAAATTGTGAGTCGTTTTTAATTTTATGTGGTTACCCGCGGGTCAATTTTTGCGGCGGTTTGCGACCTGCTTCCTATGTTTTTCTCAGGGAACGCGCGAAATCACTTTTTGAACTTTCTGTTTTTTGGCAAAGAAAGAGAACCAAGAATAGCACAGTTTTCGCGTTGAGACGATCAATCGCTGCTTTCAGAAAAAAATGTTGACCCGTAATTTTGATTGCTCATATTTTTCAGTTTTATGAATACTCATCAATGTGAATGTGATTTTTACAACATTATTGCACCAATTTTGGATATTCCATTACCAAAAGTTTACAAAACGCTTCCTTGGATTATAGGAAAACAGGATGGTTGTATTTTGATGGAAGATTTGACTGGAAAAGGAAAAATCAAAACAATCTACGATAATTTGACCGTCAGTGAAATTCTAACAGTTGTCAAAACATTAGCAAAAATGCATGCCAAGATTTTGATGGCAGATGAAAAACTTTGGAGGGGAAAATTTGTCGAAAATCAAAAATGGTTTGCTTTATTTGCGGATTCAACGGAAAAAGCTTTTCAAATTTTCAGCAAAATGAATGGTAAGTTTTGAAAGGAGGAAACATGGAGGAAAAGAAAGGTGCCAAATTTTGGCATCAGGGATGTGCGGAAAAGCTTTTTTTCCGTTTTTGCGGAAAATGGAAATTTGTGGAAAAGGAAGTGGAAGGCAAAAAAGCACGGAATTCCGCTGAAACGGAAAAGGAGCGGAAATTTCGCACATTCCTGCAGGGGACAAAATAATAACAGAACATGAGAGCGTGCCTAAAAGACCGTTGTCCTGGTCAGGTCGGTCAGTTTTCTAGATCGTTTTTGGTTAAAACCCCAATTTCTTTGCAAATTGACCTAGGCTTTTTGGCGCCAAAAACAATCATTTTACTCAAAAAATCTTTGGTTTTCAGAAAAATTCAACGATTTCTATCTAAAGTATTCAAAACTTGTAAAAAATCCAAGATTTTTTGATTACATTTTTTGCCAATCACATTTTGACTTGAATGTCAAACCTGTTCTTTGTCATGGTGATTTATGGAATTCCAACATCATGTGGAAAGTTGACAAATCTGGTCAAACAACTGACGAATTGCTTGCAATCATTGATTGGCAAATTTTGATGGAAGGTTCACCAATGCTTGATTTGACAAGACTTTTGGCAACTTCAA
Source organism: Panagrolaimus sp. JU765 (assembly GCA_901765185.1). Classification (NCBI taxonomy): domain Eukaryota; kingdom Metazoa; phylum Nematoda; class Chromadorea; order Rhabditida; family Panagrolaimidae; genus Panagrolaimus; species Panagrolaimus sp. JU765. The sequence continues at coordinate 10,068 of CABFKL010001737.1, read as the reverse complement.
CAACTGGAAAAATTAGAAGAAAAGTTGAAAGTTTCATCATTGATTTTTACTCAAGTTGTTTGTCCAAGGAAATGAATTCCAAAGAAATTCCTTACACATTTGAACAACTCCAAAGGTGCTACAATTACGGGATCATAATTTATGGTTTTAAATTCTTGTTCACTGGTTCATTGTTCTTGGATGACATTTCTGAAAATGATCCTGAAAAACACTTGCACCGATCAATTATAATGGATCGTTGCAAATGTTTGATTGAGGATGCTGATAAATTATTATCTGATTCATGTAAAAATCTGTACGAAAAATTTAGCCAATAAAGCCAATTCTATAATTTTCATTGCAACATAAAAGCAGTTTAAAATTTGCCCTTTTTTAATGTTTTGTACTTTGTAGAAAGCAAGATTTTATCACGGTCCAAAAGTAAGGTCGATATTTTATTTATCAAATTGAATGAGTTTTTTTATCATTTATTTCTTTTAGACATAAAAATCATTAAAGGCGCTTTTTTAGCTTTGTCATAACAGAGATTGTTCCATAATATGTATTCTTTAACGAAAAGAGAAAGAAAGAAAAATCCATTTCGATTTTTTGACAGTAAGTTCTTTGTCGAAATATTTTGTAAAGATACTTCACGGAAAAAATAGTAATTGTTTTTGCCGAATCACCGCTTTCTCTTTATTTTGTCGCGCTCGCGATGAAAATGCGCACGCTTTCAAACTTTAAGGAGACAAAAAAAGGAAATAGCGGTGATTCGGCAAAAACCATCACTATTTTTTTTGTTCTTTGTAGTGCCATATAAGGAAAGAGAAAAAGTCAGCTTCATTTTTTTTTGCTTTAGTTTGCATCATGATTATTTTTTCTAAAAATTAAGATCATAGCCTATGAAAAATAGAATCAATACCCTATGATTCATAGGGTATTGATTCTATTTTTTTTTCAGTGAAAAAGTCAATTATGGATTATCGTGATGGCTTACCTGGCATTGCTGGCGATAGAAAATTCATCGACGCTCTTTATGTATACCAAAAATCAAAACAAGATTTAAAAAACATTGAAGACGAAGATGGAATGAAACGTGAAAAAACCAAATACATCTGCTGTATTTACTATTTGAAAGCATTAGAACAGGTTTTTTCCAAAATTTATGAACTTTCAGAAGGAAAAAACAACAGTTGTTACCTGGATTATGTTCGGTGGAATCGAGATATCATTGATGCTGAATTTAATCACTTCAAATGCATTCCAGATCTTCAAAATATAATACGAATCACCGAATATGAAAACGTTTGCAAATCAATCTTTGAAAAATATTTCCAATTAACAACTAATGAAAAAAGGATTGTCCGTCAATATGTTGAAGATATTAAGTGCGTTAAACGTTACGCTAAACCATACGAAAAATCCTGCAAACTTGCGCTTAAACATACCGGCCGACTGTTCATTAATTATGTTAACATTCTAAGAACTCGTGGCTACACCAAAGAACTTGATCGGCACAATGTGACTTTTGAAAATTTTCAAGACAAAGCTAGAGATTTGATCACAAGATTGGAAGACGTGGACGATAACTTGAAAACAAAAGTTCGTGAAGCATTTGAATCGTTCAAAGATTATCGAGATTTTGACGACAGATGTGCAAAAATTAATGATGAGCTTATTGCCGAAGCATTAGAATTGGCCCAATCACGTGCTATTGCAATTCAAGAAGCAAAAGGAGCTGCTAAAACGCAAGAAAAAAAAATAAGTCGACAAAATGAACAAGAAATACTTGAAGGAAAAAATGCATTGAGACGACTTTTTGAACGTATTCACCGGAATGAAATTTTGGAACCCAATATAAGTTTTCACTGACTTACAATATCCAAGGAAATAAACTTCAAACAAATACCACATGCCTTTAAAGAACGTCAAAGGTGCTACGATTACGAGATCATAATTTCAGCCACAGGAAATCTGAAAGGCTTTTACTATTTTCTGTACTTCGTAGAAAGCAAAATGTTTTTTCTTGTTTGCATAGGAGTAGAATTGTAACAAAATCAAAAAAACTATTTTCTTTTAATGTTTTTTCATTCATTTATTTTTCAAAGCGGTCAAAAAAATAGTGATGATTTTGACGACGCGACTAATTTTTGTCGCGCTAGCGTATGAAATTCGCACGCTTTCAAACTCTAGCGCGACAAACAGTGTTGTCGTCGTAAAAATCGTCACTATTTTTTTAAATGAAAGAAGGGTTAATATTTATCATTGTCAATAAAATGAGTTTTTTCCCACTGTCTTATTTTTTAACATAAAAATTGATAATCAAACTATCTTGAAGAAAATTATGATGAAAACAAAATGCTTTTAAAGCATTAAAGCTGCTTTTCTTGTTTTTTTCCCATAATATGTGTTCATTTTTCTATGATAAGAAAAAAAATGAATTTCTTTGTCAAAAGGCGTGCATTGTGAATAAATTTTTTTTCCTGCCTTGCAAAATCGAGATTATAAAGTATTGATTTTATTTTTTCAGTGAAATTTTTCATTATGGATTACCGTGATGGCTTACTTGGCATTGCTGGCGATAGAAAATTCATCGATGCTCTTTATGTATACCAAAAATCAAAGGAAGAATTGAAAGACATTAGTACCAATGATAGTATGATACAAGAAAAAACTGAATACATTTGCTGTATTTATTATTTGAAAGCATTACAACATGTTTTTTTCAAAATTCATAGCCTCTCCGATGATGAAACCAAGGCTTATTATCTTGATCATATCCGGTGGAATCGAAATACTATTGATGCTGAACTTCAGTATTTCAAAAATATTCAACATCTTCAAGATATGATACGAATCACCGAATTTGAAAAAGATTTCAAATCAATTTTTGAAAAGAATTTTCAATTAACAATTGAAGAAGAAAGTATTGTCAATCGATATGTTCATGTCTATAAGGGCATTCAACGTTACAATAAGAATGGACAATGTAGAAAAAAATACGAACATGCTCTTCAACATACCGGCCGACTGTTCATTAATTATGTTAACATTCTAAGAACTCGTGGCTACACAAAAGAACTTGATCGGCATAATGTGACTTTTGAAAGTTTTCAAGACGAAGCTAGAGATTTGATCACAAGATTGGAAGACGTGGACGATAATTTGAAAAAGAGTGTCCAAGAAACATTTAAACTTTTTAAAGATTATCGTGAGTTTGACGACAGATGTGCAAAAATAAATTATGAGCTTATTGCCAAAGCATTAAAATTGATCCATTCACGTGCTGTTGCAATTCAAGTGGCAAAAGGAGCGGCTGAAACGCAAAAAAGTGAAATAGCTATCTGTAAAATGCAATCGGAACAAGAAAAAGAAATGAATTGCCAAAATGAACAAGAAATACTTGAAGGAAGAAATGCGCTGAGACGACTTCTAAATAATCACCGAATCAAATTAGACAACTATATTAGATGTGAAGAACTCAGAAAAGCGCGAGAAGAAACAGAAAGAGCTATTCGTGAAAGACGCTTGGAAAAAGAAAAACAAGAAGAAAGGAAACGACAAATTGCTTCAATGAGTCGACAACAATTGGAAATGGAAGAGTCTCATTTGAAAGATGCCGCAGCTGCAATTCAAACAGAAGTTGAAAAAGCTCAAAATCATATGAAACAAGGTCATGCTGAATTTCGTTTATATATTCAGGATGTACGAAAAATTCGTGAAGGAAAAAATGCTTTGGACCGACAGCTCGGAAATATTGCAGGAAAATGTGAGCCAATTTTTCAAGATGACGTAATGGAAGATGACGATATAAACGACCCGGACGATTCTTATATTCAAGATGTACGAAAAATTCGTGAAGGAAAAAATGTGTTGGACCAACAATTAAAAATGGATGACCTTCAACTTTATGCTGAAGATATGCATAACATTGATGTAGGAAGAATTGCGTTGAGACGACGTATAGAACATGTCGCTAACAATAATAAGCCTGACCTTGAAGGAATGTAAAAAATATTTGAAATAATCTTGAACAAAAAAACATGGGCAACGTTATTCAAAATGAAAAAAAAAATTGGCCTTTAATTTTAATCTCCTCAATTCAAAAGAATTTTTTTAAAGTTTACATTTTTTAAACAGTCTTCCGTATTTGACTAATTTTTTGACGTAAAAAACAAATTCATTATTTTTATAATAATTTTATTGTCTTGAATTATTAAATCAAAATCTAAAAAAAATTTTTTTCACAAATTTTTTTGTAAATTTCAATAAATCTGGGACAAAACAGCAGACAGATTCATAAATTGGCAAAATTAAAAATGGGACATCTGAAAGTGTTAAATTTTATGCAGTTCAAAAAAACTCGGTGTTTTTTAATGCTAATGGCATTGTTGGGTTTTTGGATAAAAAAATTGATTTTTCACAAGCATTAATGAGGTGGAAACGATTTATTGCATTGCACAAAATTAAGCAAATTTTTGAAGCTGCCCGGAAGATCAATATGTTTATGCCTATGAGCGCGTTCAACGTTACAACACGCAGAAAAATAAACGACACGATATTTGAAATTTCCTACATTTTTCGCAGTAAATATAGAAAAATTGAAATATCGCGTCGAGAATGTCGATGCGATATTTTGACCTGCGGTTTTTCCTACGGATAAAACGATTTCTTTGGCTCTCTGCCCCAAATCTGTCTTTCACATCCCAGACCTGTCAAAAGCAGGGCTGGGCAAACGTTTGCTCGTGTTTGTGTTTGCAAACACCTCAAAAAATTTTTCCCTTGTTTATGTTTGTTCGAAAATAATACACGATCGAACATGAAAAACAAACATATAAACATTGTTCAAGCATACGGCTAACGTTAACTTGATTACTTCACTGCTATTTTTTCCATATTTTTTAAAATAGAAATATTTGTTTCAAATTTCAATCAAATCTTTCCTCTTTTCTCAAGGTTTGTTTCAAAGAAAAATCAAAAAAATTATTTTTTTTCTATTATTGTTTCAAAAAGCGGCCCAAAAGGAAGAATCTGATATTTTGTTTGTCGTTATCAATAGAATTTTTTTATCTTCCTTTTATTTTAGACATAAAAATTGATATTGAAACTTTCTTGAAAACAATTAAGAAGAAAACAAAATGCTTTTAAAACATTAAAGCCGCTTTTTTGTTTTATTTTTTTCCATAATATGCAGTTATTCTACTATGATAAGGGAAAGAATTATCATTCTTTGGACATCAAATTCTTTGTTGAAATATTTTGAAAAGAAGACCTTTTTCATGCTATATAAGGAAAAAAAGAAGGTCATTATCATTTTTTTTTGCTTAGGCTTATATCGTGAATAACTTTTTTTCCGAATTGTCAAATCAAGACAATAAGTTCTGATTCTAATTTTTCAGAAAAACCATGGATAATCCTGATGGTTTAACCGGTATTGCTGGCGATAGAAAATTCATCGATGCTTATTATGTTTACCGAAAATCAGAAGACGATTTAGAGAGCATCGATCATGAAGGAAAAAACATGAAGACGAGAAAAAAAACGGAACTTGTCTGTCTCAAGTACTACTTGAAAGCTTTAGATCATTGTTTTACCGAAATAATCATATCTTCAAATGAAGAAACCAAAATTCATTATCTTGATTATATTCGGTGGAATCGAGATATCATTGCTGGACAACTTGATTATTTCAAATGTATCCCACATCTTCAAGATTTTCGTTCAATAATCACCGATTACGGAAATGTTTGCAAAGAAATTATTGAAAAAAATTTCCAATTAACATATGAAGAAGAAAGTATTGTCAATCAATATGTTCATGCCTATGAATGCGTTCGACGTTACGATAATAAGTATCGGGAATCATACAAAAAAGCTCTTCAACATACCGGAAGACTGTTCATCAATTACATCAACATTCTAAAAACTCGTGGATACACAAAAGAACTTGATCGTGATGATGTGACTTTCGAAGATTTTCAAAACGAGGCTAAAGATTTGGTCAAAAGATTGAAAGACGTTGATGTTTATTTGAAAAAGAATGTCCAAGAAGCATTTGAACTATTCAAGGAATATCGCGAGTTCGATGACGGATGTGCAAAAACGAATGATGAACTTATTGCCAAAGCATTAAAATTGGCCCATTCACGTGCTACGGAAAATGTATTACAAACTGCTTTACGCAACATCAAGGAAGCAATTGAGCATATACAGCATGTGATGGCAGAACGAATTGCAGAAGCATGGGAAGTTGGTAAATTATGTTTAAATCCTATTTTGAATCCTATAGAAACCGGGAAAAACATTATTCACGCCGTCTGGCATCCAAAAAAAACATTAAAGGAAATTATCAGATGCGCCAATGAAAAGCCATGGAAATTCGGAATTTTAATTGCTGCTGGTGTAATTGGAGTTGCTGGCATCGCTGCGGCAATAGTGGTATTCAGTCCTTTGATTGCTATACCTTTATCTGGTACGGCAGCAACTGCTATCGGAGGCGCCTTTGGAACCATCGGTGTGGGCGCAGCGCTGACGACAATGGCTGCAAGTGCCAGAGCTGCACGAGCCACTGATGAAGCTGAACAAAAGATTGCAATTCAAGAAGCAAAAGAAGCTGCTTTGATAGCGAAAAATGAAGAAGAAGGCCGTAAGCTTGCAGAAGATGTATTAGACAACTACATTAGACGTGAAGAACTCAGAAAAGCGCGAGAAGAAACAGAAAGAGCTATTCGTGAAAGACGCTTGGAAAAAGAAAAACAAGAAGAAAGGAAACGACAAATTGCTTCAATGAGTCAACAACAATTGGAAATGGAAGAGTCTCATTTGAAAGATTTCGCAGCTGAAATTCAAACAGAAGTTGAAAAAGCTCAAAATCGAATGAAACAAGGTCATGCTGAATTTCGACTGTATGTTCAAGATGTACGAAAAATTCGTGAAGGAAGGAATGCGCTGGACCGACAGCTCGGAAATATTGCAAGAAAATGTGAGCCAATTTTTCAAGATGACGTAATGGAAGATGACAATATAAGCGACCCAGACGATTCTTATGTTGGAAGGGATACAGAAAGCCAAAAAGCACAAAATACTGTCCAGCTAACATTTTCCTTGCGAGAAATTTTTATTGTGTTTTTCATTCTTGTTTTTTCAGTTTCTTTTTTCAATTTTTTAACAAGAAATTTTCTGTTAAACTGATTCTTTTAAATTTCTGTTTCTGATCTTTGTGCAAGATTGCTATTTGTCATTTTTGGCAAAAATCGACAATAACAAATCTCATTTTGGCACCTAGCACAACGAGATAACCTTTTTTTTTATTTTAAAAATATTATCAAAAAAAATTCTTCTAATAGTATTATGGAACCAAATATGAATTTTCATTCGTATTCAATAAACTATTTAAAAAAGAGTTGCATCATTTTTATTATTAACTAGCGCGCGGGTGCCTACAGTACCGCGGAAGTTGAAAACTCTAAAAAGGCGGACGCTTACGGCGCCGCCATAGTTGCAATGAATTATGCTTAAAAAGATTGAACCGCACAATTAGGAATGATTCGGGTGAACCGGAAGGCATACTTTCAAATTTTGGTTTTTTTGCTTTTTTATTGCTGCCACTATTTATTCTAAACTAAATTTATGCCAAACTGCTCATTTTATTGCAAAATCGAGAAAAAAAGTCTCAAAAACAGCCGGAAAACGTGAAAAGCTTGAATGTCGGAAAATGGCAAGCAATCCAAATCGGTTCCAAAATCAAAAAACTTGAATCTATTTCATTTTTCGAAAGAAATGCGTAACAATGACAGAAATAGATATTAGCCAGCACGCGAATTGTTGGCGCAAAAAAATGTTGAAAAATATCATCCAAGAGAAATAGTCAAAAAAAGAGAATATCGAAAAATGAAGGAGGGTGGAAAAAACTCCGATCTGGATGATTTTGTACTCTTTCGAATCAGCAAATTTCGTATTTTTTTATGGTAGAATAAGTTGTATAAAAAAACAAAAAACTAAAAAAGAAAATCCGCTTTGAACGCAAAAATCGGTTCATGTTTTTGTTTTCTCCAGCTTGAGTAGCACACAACTTTCGCGCTCGGACCATCAAGTAGCAAATTTTAGCTGAAGGTTCTTGCTGTGACAAACAAACAATGAGAATTGGTTTGAAGGAAAAAAAAGGTGGAAATCATTTTTTGAATTGTACAAAATTACGCAAAATTTTGAAGCGGCCCAAAAGTTTGCGTAAATTTTCGGCCGCTCAATGTCAAATTGCATGGGTTTTCTTTATCACCTTTTTGTTTTGGACATAAGGATTGATATTGAGATAAAATATTATGCTGAAAACAAAAAACATTAAAAGCATTGGAGGCGCTTTTTTAGTTTTGCTGTGTTTCATGATGTGTTTTTGTGATAAGAAAAGGAAGCATAAGTTCTTTGTCGAAATATTTTGTAAAGATGATTCTTTGTAGTGCCATATAAGGGAACGGAGAAGATCAATTTCATTCTTTTGCTTAGGCATGCATAAGTTGCAAAATCATAGGGTGGTAACTTTTTTCCTGAGTTGTAAAATCAAGATCATAGGGCCACGCAAAAAAAAATCACAACTTTTTTGGGCACTTTGGACAAAAAAAGTCGGGAAGTGAAAAATCGTGCGGCAATCACGACAAAAATGTTCGACTTTTTCCTTATGTTTAAAAGTCGCATCGAATCACGATGTTCTTAGAACGCGTTCC
>CABFKL010001541.1:251185-271737 GCA_901765185.1 Panagrolaimus sp. JU765 | reverse complement strand
CCCCCCCCCCCCCCCCCTTGACCAAAAGTTGAAGTTGGGGCCCTGGAGGGAAGAGGTGCAAAAGGAGGAGGCGGCGGCGGAAGTTCTTGCCAGTTTGTTTTCAAAATACAAGGTTGGATTATTACCAAGTCAATCACAAATCAGATTCTGTCAATCAGATGAATGCTGATGCAAGAAAAAATAATTGATTATGATCCTTGCAAGGCCGTAACTTGAGGGGGAAGGAAGAGTTGGGTGAAGTCCACCCCCCTTCTCGGCTTCGGGTTTGAAAAAAAGGTAAGAACCCAACGTAACAAAAACTTAGTAAATGTGATTTTCATGAAACTCCCTCAATCGCGGCATTACTTTCCACAAACCTATGTTTCTTCTTATTGCATTGATTGCTAATTGAATTTCATGTTCAAAGTATTCTGCAAAACTGCATAATCGTTTAAGGATGCCAATTTCGGAAATTTTTTTTCAAAAAAAGCCTCCAACTTTTGCGTAAGAATATTCATAAAACAACAATAAATTTTTTATTTCTGAGAAATTATAAAATTTTCACACTTTGATGACTTGAATGTTTTTCTGTGCGGTAAGAATATTTAACAAGTATTTTTCCGTCTTATTCTTTGGACTTTTTCACGATTTTTGATTAAATGTTCGTGTTAAACTTTGCTAAATTTTGAAAATGGTTTGTGTTTAAAATGAAAACAGGTGTTGTAATTTTCAACATTTGTTATTCAAAAAAATTGGCATTTTAAATTTTCAAGTTTTTGATTTTTAACAAGATTTTTTTTGTTTTTTCAAAATATTTTTCTTTTTCTAATTTTGGCATGCATATTTGGTTTTAAAATGATGCCAAAAAAATTTTCCAAACAAATTGTCCATTGTTAAATGATCATTTTGGTTCACGGTAAATAAAGTTTGAAAACAAAATCAAAGATTATTTTTTTCTTGGAATCCCTTCGACATTTTCTTTTTAACTTTTTGTTTTTTTTTTCAAATTGACCAATTTGGGAATATTTTTGATCTGACTCAGCAACAAACTTTTTTTTGGGTAAACAACATTTACTTGGCTTGAAATTAAAAGCCAACCCAAATCTTATTTGAGATGCTTTTGGATGACCAAAAACAGCGATAATCAAGGAGTTGGGGTTTTTTATGCCATTTTGATGGAAAAACTTTATTGCAAAAATTTTTTTGTAAACAATTTTTTGCATTTTTTTATTTGGTTAAATTGTTTGTCACGTAAATGGAAGCTTAAGGCGTTCTGACATAAAAAATATTTTAGTATATTAAATTACTTTTTCTTATAAACTTTATTTGTCACGGTTAGTAACGTTTGAGTATTTCCAATTTGAACCAATTGGTTGGGTTTTTAAAAGTGCAAATAAAAAGTCTGCTTGCTTTTTTGCTTGTCAAAAAATTGAAAAGAAAAATGGCAAGATTTTAGGGTTTTAATTTTGGCTTTATTTTTTGACTTTTGACCAGTTCATTTGCATTTAAAGTTTTTAGTTTACAAAAATTTGTGCTTTAATCTCCAAACTTGTTTTTACAAGAACAGCATTTTTTTGGAAAGAGTTGCCATTTCTGGAATTCCCAGTTTTCAAGCAAAAGAAAAGTAATTACGCTTTTGGCAACTTGTCGAGTTTTTTTTTTCTGCAAAAAAATGTTGTGATTTATTTCTTGGAATTTTGTTTAAACCATCATCAAACAACATTAACCAAAATTCAAGTCTGCTTTTTCAAATGAGGTGACCTCGTATTTGGATTATTCATGATACATGTGTTTGATGAGATGATGCGTGCATTGGCATAAATTAGACGGAATAAATGCTTTTAAAAATTTTATCTTTCCAAAATAACTAGTCTTTTTTTTGCAGTTTGTCATGTTTTGGTGCAAAAAACTGTCTGGAATTTTCAACCGTCAATTTTCATTTTTTTTATTGTTTTTTTATTTTTTGTCTGGATTTGCGACAAAAATCAGTGCAGAAGAATCAGATGACCAAGATGAAGAAGAATCAGAAGATGACCAATGTCCGCTTCATATGCTTCAATTTATTGTAAGTTCAAAAATCTTTGGGAATCTTCTTCGTAAATTATTTATTTTCCACCCCAAGCTTTGAGAAAAAAAAGATTGAAACATTAAAAAATAATTTTTTTTTCAAATATCAAACATAAAAAATTCATGATGTTTTAAATTTTTCAGGATTTTAAACTTTTGTTTGTTGGTTGTTTGGGAACGGCAATAGCTTTAATTTCAATTATGCTTAATTTGTTGCTGTTTTATTCTTTTGTTTCATCGTCACTTTTAAGAAGACGTAATTTGACGTATTTGACTTGTCTCAGTTTATGCGATATTTTTATTGGAATTTCATATATTGGAATAATGAGTCTTCAGGTTTGTTTCTATGAAAAATTTTAAAAATAATCTAAAAATTTGATAATATTCAAGGTTTATGCAGAATATTTTGAAATACTTCCGTTGTATATTCTTTGGCACGAATGTTTAAATGTTGCATTTACAATTTCCAACATAACTTTAACAACTGCATCTTTTTTACTTGTATGTGCAACATTTGAACGTTATTTGCAAACAATAAGAATGGGGTAAGAAAATTGAATTAAACTTTCAAATCTTTTTTTTTTGCAGAAGATTGGTCCGCTTTGTTTCGCGTCATCGAGCAATGGGAGTTTTCCTGTCTTTTCTTGGTGGAATTGTCTTTCGAGGAAGCGTCTTTTTTGAAATTCAAGTAAGTTTTTAAAATGAAAAAATTGAATAATCACATTTTAGGTATTTTACAAGCCTGAATGTACTGGATTTGCATCCACAGGCGTTACGCTAAGTGAATTGGTTACGTATCCTTATTACGACATCTTCCGCTTTTGGATCAGAAGAATCAGCACTATTTTTGTTCCTTTTTTTGTTTTGGCTTACTGTAATGCTATGATAGTGTACAGTTTACAAGGAAATCAAAAAAACAAGATGGTTAAAACTTTGATTTTGTTCATGACAATGGGTCACAAGTGAGTTTCGAAATCACAAAATTGTGTCAAGGCAAATTTCAGTGGTGAAATTGTCCAACTTCGATCAAGAGTTCGAGCAGCAACAAGGATGCTGATAATTGTTGTTTCATGTTATTTGTGTGCCAACATTATCGACGTCATCATTGCTTTCTTAGAATATACAGTTCCTGAAGCATTAGCACAATATGATGGATTTTACACCATTGCAACTGATGTTTCATCACTTTTATCAATTCTTAGTTCTGCATTACGACCACCAATTTATTTGGCAAATGATAAATTGATTCGACAAGAAGTAAGCCCAAAATTCAGTTCATTTTTTAAGTTTTTTTTTCAGGTGGCATGTAAATTTTTAAACATTTATTACACAATTCGTTGTGCAAGAAAAAAAAGAGCTAAAGAAAAAGCATTTTTATCACAAAAAAGACAGCAAGTTTATGAACAACTCGAAAAAGCGGCATCAACAACAGCGATGAGTGGTCAAAAAAATCATTTGACAAATAAACAAAGCATTGATTCTCAAACCAGGTAAAAAAAACTCAAATCCAAAACCATGATTAATTATCAATGATTTTAGCCGGATAAAAAATGGAATTGGTTCATTGATAATTGCAAGAGCATCAGTTGTTTCTGGTATGAATGATTCCTTGGCTGCTCATTATGACATTGAAAAATGCAAGAATTTATATGAAAAATCAATGACAAAACATGATTCTACTTCAAATGATTCGTTAGAACAATCAAATCCAAAACAATGTTTGGTTCAACGAAAAATGACTGAACTTGTTCCAAAACATGAAATTAAATCAATTGTTCGAAAAAAAGTTTCAGCTCCACCAAAACTTTCATTCAATGAAATTGTCACCGAAATAAGTGTACCAGATGAATCCGAAGAAAAACAACAACCCGAAGATAGCAATAATTCAGAAAAAATGAATCCAAATATGGTTGAATTTGGTTACTGGTACAGTGAAGTATAAAAAAGTCATCAAAACCTTATTGTTTTACCAAATTAAACTTTTAATCTTTTGTTGAATTGTAAAAAATCACGTATTTTCAAAGTTTTCAAACAACATAGCATTTTTTAATAGTTAAAACTACTTTGCACCTGCATATTGAGACCAAAAAAATTGTACTTATAATGTACATTTTATGGACTGAATCTCTGCTCCACCAAGACATGTGTCATTCCGATAAAATACGCACATTTGACCAGGAGCTGCACATCTGATAGGTCTACTTGGAATCACAATATTATCTTCCAATCTTGCTTCCAGTAATGGTTGATTTCGTTGAAGCGCAAAATTGAGTTTCGTCTTTGTTGGCTGGGTGATCCAATTTATTTGTCCAACTTCAAAACTTTTGGCAAACAACGATGGATGATAAGAACCTTCACACTAAAATAAAAACATGTTCAAAAAGTTGACTTTTATGATAAAAACATACCACAAAAACAATTTGATTCTTGAAATCCAATTTTGAAACAAATAACCCGTCTGCTGATTGATAATTTTCAACTGGAACAGCCACACGTTTTCCCAAAGTATAATTATGAACCCCGTTATGAATTCCAATTTGTCTACCCGTGTTCATCAAGATAATTGGACCAGGAACTGGTTCAACGTACTGAAACAACATGATTTTTTAAGCAAGTTTTTGACGATTAACAAACCTCGCTTAAAAAATCAGAAAAATTTTTTCTTTTACCAACAAAACAGATTCCCATGCTTTCTTTCTTTTCCAACAAAAATCCAAGACCTTCACTCTTCGCAATTTTTTGGACTTCACTTTTAAACAATGAACCAACTGGAAACATGGTATTTCGTAGACTACTTTCTGGAATATTGGCTAAAAAATATGTCTGATCTTTCAACGGATCTTTGGCACGTAATAGTTGAGCTGAATTTTCGGATTTACTTTCCAAAAAATCTCCAAAAGAGTTTCTAGCATAATGACCAGTTGCAACTGCTTCAGCATCAAGTTTTTCAAAAGCATATCGATAAAATGATCCAAATTTTATCACAGAATTGCATCCAACATCTGGCACAACAGCTCTTCCTTGTTTATAATTTTCAATGAATGGTCTAAACGAACATTCAACTTCATATATCCAAGATTTAAATTACTCACATGAAAACTTCATTCCAATACTCTTTGACAAAATTCACAACATGCAGATCAATGTCCAAATATCTGCAAATCCTTTGAGCATCAGCATAGTCTTTTGTTCTTGGACAATTTGATTCACCTTCTTCTGTGTGATCCCAATTTACCTAAATCTTAAAATGCAAAAGCTGCAAATTATGATCGTTCACACCATAAACAAACCGGTGACATTATATCCTTTTGCTTTCAATAACAAAGCACTCACTGCACTGTCAATTCCACCAGAAATTGCACAAACAACCCGTAGTTTGTTCATAATTTGACTTGGACGATTGCAAGTTCTAAACTCAAAAAAAAGGTTGTCGCCGTTCTTGCAACGATTTCACATTGAACCAGTTCGGTTTTTTTTTTCAATCGAAACGCCTATTTGAGGAGATTACAAGATGAGTCCTACTGAAAAGGATAACAAAAACGATGATTACAGCAAAGAAATTGCTGTTGCCAAGGTATTCATCGAAAGTAAACGTTATTTTGTGGATGTGAAGGAAAATGAAAAAGGGCGTTTCATGAAGATTACTCAGGTTTTTTGATTTTATTTTGTTGGATTTTCATTAAAATTCATTTTTAGGTAACCGATTATGATAAGGAACGTGTCCATCTTGTTCTTCCAATGGCTGCTGCTCAAGAACTTGCCAAAACTTTGAAAATTATGCAAGAAAAAGTCAGTGCAAAAGATTACAACGAACATACCCATAGTATCTATCGTGGTGAATTTGTTGGAGGTTATCGTCAATTTTTTGCTGATTTGCGTCAAAGCAAAGCTGGTTTGTATGCTGCTGTTGGTCAAGTTCGAGTTGATCGTCCATTATTGCGTATTCCTGCCAGTGGATTCAACACATTATCCAATAAACTTCAAGATCTTGTGAACGAACATGGTCCGGGTTTTATGGAGCGTAAGTTTTTTTGTTGACTTCACCCCATTGATAATAATGATTTTATTTTAGCTGCCGAAAAATTGCCTGAATCAATCAAAGTCTTTGGAAGTCATAATAGTTATTATCTTGATTGTTGCCGCAGTGAACGCGGGTTTTATATCAAATTGTCCGAAATCCGTGGTGCCAATCGTAATTCCATTGGGATCCCTGCCGATATGATTGATAACATGATTGATTCATTGCGTGAAATGAAAGAACGAATTCCTCAATAATTTTTCTACAACTATATGAACTGTTGGTGGATTTCTGTATGACAATTTTTGCCATTATGAAATCTGTAACGGGATCTCAACAAAAAAAATAGCTAATTGTTATTTTGTTAGCTTTTTGATGTTAAATGGCTATGTTTTTCTTATTTCGATTAATAAAATTGTTGTTTTCATCGGCATTTTTTTGAAAATTTTTCATTCCTCATTGTTTTCATCTGCCATTTTTTTGATTTTATTGATTGGACCGTTAAATGAGATTGAGACTTTCATTAAAAAGCGGACAATGAATGATTGGTTATCATTATTTGCATTGAAATGAAAAACGTGTTTGGATTGCGGACGCTTGCACTGGCCACAAAAAATTTTTCCAACTCGCAAAATTTTGACTGAGAACTTTCATTTTGCGATTTTTTCTAAATTTATGGATTGCCTAATTTACATTTCTATTTTTAGAATAACTAACTTTTATGCCGTCAAAATAACATGAAGTATGATGAATTTATTACCAAAAATCTTGGTTTTGGATGCCATCAAAAATTTGTATTCTTCTTTGTAGTTTTGCCGACGTTATTTTGTGCATTTCACAGTTTATCATGGACATTTACGGCTCCTGGATTAACTCACAGATGTCGAACTGAAGAAGAAGCAGATTTAGATCGAAGTCAAATTGCATTTCTGACAACTGATGAAAATTTGAAGTGTACTGACAATTCAACTGGTGTTTGCACTGCATTTGAAAGCTGTAAATTTGGTAATGAACCCCGCTGTCCTTATGGTTATGCTTATCAAGATTATTCAAGATATACTGCTGTTGAAAGAGTAAGTTTTTGAATATTAAAAGTCAAACATGATTGCAATTTTCAGTGGGATTTGGTTTGCGATCGTCACATTCTGAAACCTGTTGTTCAATCAGCTTATTATCTTGGACAGCTACTTGGATCACTTGTTTTTGGGTTCCTCAGTGATCGGTAAGGCTTATATATAAGATTCAATATATCAAATCTTTTTTTTCAGGTTTGGAAGGAAGAAAATCTTGATTTTAGCCATGTTTATCCAACTTTTGGCAGGATTTGGGATGGCATTTTCACCATTTTGGTGGTTATTTGCTTTATTCAGAGTTGGTGCTGGATTTGCACATCCTGGAATCTTCATGACTGCTGTTATTCTTGGAATGGAACTGATTCCATCACATAAAAGAAGTAATGCATCAGTATTTGCTGGTGTATTGTTCAGTTGTGGACAAGTAATTCTTGGTTTAGTCGCTTACTTTGTTTCTGATTATGTTCTTTTACAAGTATTCATCACGATTCCATCATTCATCTTTGTTTTATACACAATGTAATTGAAAATTTTTGGATATAATCATTAATTTTTTTAGGCTTGTACCAGAAAGTGCTCGTTGGTTAGTATCACAGAGAAAATTTACTGAAGCTGATAAACATTTACGTAAAGCTGCAGAGAAAAATGGTAGAACATTACCAGAAAAATGGTGGGAACAAATTGAACTTGAAGATGAAGATCCAAATCAAAAAAAGAAGAAGAAAAATTTCTTGGATTTATTCAAAACACCAAAAGTAAGATGTCGAACATTAGTTATGTTTTTTTGTTGGCCAGTTGTATCAATGGCATATTATGGTATGTCAATGAAACCTGATTTATTAGGAACAAATCCATATTTTAATTTTATTATTGGTGGTTTATCAGAAATTCCTGCATCAATTTTAATGTTTTTAACAGTTAATCGAATTGGTCGACGACCATTATTATGTGGTGGATTAATAACTGCTGGTTTAACATTATTCACAAATTTATTTGTTACCAAAGATACACCAAATTTTATTCCAACTGTACAATTTTTATTAAGTAAATCATGTATGACATTGGTTTATTCTACATTGTATGCTTTTACACCAGAATTATTCCCAACAGAAATTCGTAATATGGCAGTTGGAGCATCATCAATGATTGCACGTTTTGGTGCAAGTGCAGCATCATTTATGGTCATGTTTTTAGTCGAAATTTATGGACCAAGTTCAATTACAATTCCTTTTGGTATTTTATTAATTGCTGCAGCTGTACTTGTTATGTTAACTTTACCAGAAACTAATGGTGTACATTTACCAGAAACTGTTATTGAACTTGAAAGACAATCAAAACAAAAGGACAAAACTGCCACATCAGCTGAACAAGAACAAATGATTCCATTAAAAGAAAAGTTGGACAAAACAATCGAAACTATGGAAACTAATACAAATTCATCCGAAAAACCAAAGGAACAAGCTTAAAAAAAAGTATAATTTTTTTTCTTCTGTTCATTGTTAACTGGATTTATCCAGGATATAAAAATTTATTATCAAAATTTTGGTGGACAACCAATTTCTTTTAATAATTTTTGAAAATTATTTAAATTTGTTTTAAAATCATCAAAACTTTTTGCTTCTAAAAATTGATCAAGAATTGTTGTAAATTTTTCATTTTTCATAACATTGGTCATTGTTTGAAGAAAACTTGAAACTGAATCTTTGGAAGATTGTGGCAAATTTTGATAATTTTTGATAACTTTTGTTACACCCTCTTTGGCTGCAGTAAAATTTTGAGTTTTACCAGAAAAATATTTTGAATAATTTAAAAATGTTTCTTGGACCTGGAAAATTAAAAGTTTTGTTCATTTTTTTGGGGAAAAACTTACATTTGCAACAAAAACTTGAGCTTTTTGATCTAATTTTTTGAATTTATTTTTAAAAGCTTTTTCAATAAATTGAAAATCTTCCAAAACAGAAACATTTTTAGTAATTAATTGGGTTTTATAATTGTTAAAATTTAAAGTTAAAGAATTTAAATTTGATAAGACAGTTTTGTCTGTGGAAGACAAACCAATAGCAAAAACTCGGATTGGTCTAGGAATGAAACCTGTCAAAAAAATTGATTAATTATATTGAATTTAATCTTGTTCCTTACAAAGCAAATTATCTGAAGAATTTCCATTTTGACATGAAAAACACGGAAACAAAGAAAAAACCAGAACCAAAAAAAATTGTTGAAACATTTGAAATTTTGTTTTTGTTTTTTTTGATCGATTTTTTCAGACCAATCCAACTGATGATTATCCCTTTTATCCCCTATAATTTTGAAAATTTTCTGATATATGATTTTCCATTGATAAATTGCCAATTACCGCAATTTTTCCAATCCAAAATTATTAATTTTTTTTTAAGTTTTGATAATTATTTTTTTTTGAAAACCCCTTTCAAATTATTTCTTGATTCAATGCGGAAGGAACTTTTTGATTTCCAGGATTTTTTTAAAAAGCGTAACAGACAAAATAAAAGCAATGAACCGCACCAACAAAAAAGCTCCAAAAAAAATTATAGCCTTTGGTCCTGACGCGTAAAGCTTTTTTCTTTGCACTTTTTGGTGAAAATGAATTTTTTTTAAAAGCTTTTCCTTGTCTGAATCCTGGTTTTTTTCTTCCAATGTCTCATTCATCGTCTACAACAGGACCAAAACTGATTCAAGAATTGGCAATATTTTATGGTACGGCAAGTTTTTCCGGTTTATTTAACATTTTTTTTCCGAATCTTTGCTTTTCCTTTAAAAAATGCTTGGATGATTTTTTTGAGAAAGTTTGAGATTTGAGACCTGACGCAATTCCTGGAATTTTCAATAAGCAGTTTTAATTTTTAAAGTGTTGTAAACTTTTGAAATTGCTTTGACCCATGAAACGCTGACCTTTTAGGTTTTCAATGGACTTTTGAAGTCCGATCAGTTGAAAACACTTTTGTCCTTGGACAATCCGCAAAATTTTACCAATTTCCTCAAATTTTTAATTTAAAAAATAATTAATTGAATTGAGTTGAAGAATAAGCCGACAAATGCGCATAGATTAGTTTGACTGATGTCAATTGAACTCAAACTTTGCTCATTCACAGCGATCACTAGTTCATAGTTACACTATTTGTTGCATAATCGACGACTGTTAATCTAAACGTGCTTTTCTCGCGGAGCAAAAAAAAGAAACATTATCACCATCATCAAACAGTTTTTATTTTTTTGTTTTGTTGGAAAAGAAAATTTTTTTTATCATTAGCACCTCCAGTTATTGTCCCTGTTTTTTTTGCCATTATGAACGCACATTAATCTAAACTTTTGGTTAGGTCCTCGTAATTGAACTTCTATTTTCTTCTATCAGTTTTCCGACCTTTTATAAATCACCAATCGACTTCTTTTCGAAATCTTCAAAATGTCGCTGACATTCTTGGGCTCAACAGGTTTGCTTTTTTTTCAAATAACATGCACTTGTTTACTTTTGGGAAAGAATTTTGCATCAATGTTTTCAAAACTTATTAATTTTTCAGAAACAATGAGTCCGCCACCATTGTTGACGGATTATTACCAATTATCCATGTGTTACGGCTATTGGAAAGCTGGAATTCATGAAGAAGAAGCTGTTTTTGAATTATTTTTCCGTAAAAATCCATTTCATGGTGAATTTACTGTTTTTGCTGGACTCGAAGATTGTCTTCATTTTGTTCAAAACTTCAAATTTTCCGAAACTGGTAAGATTTTGTATTTTTTTGGTGAATATGTGTCATGAATTGTTTCAGATTTGGAATTTTTGAAGACAACATTCCCTGCCACAACTGAACCAGCCTTTTTTGATTATCTTGCTGGTTTAACTTGTAATGATATCAAGATTTACGCAATTCCAGAAGGAACGGTTGTTTTTCCTAAAGTGCCATTGATTGCTGTTGAAGGACCATTAGCTGTTTGTCAATTATTGGAAACAACTTTTTTGAATTTGATCAATTATGCAAGTTTAGTAGCAACAAATGCCGCAAGATTTCGTCAAGTTGCTGGTAAAAATGTTGAACTTTTAGAATTTGGTTTAAGAAGAGCACAAGGACCAAATGGTGGTTTAACTGCAAGCAAATATTGTTATATTGGAGGTTTGGTTGCTTCAAAACTAGATAAATTTGATTGTTTTTTAGGTTTTGATGCAACATCAAATTTATTGGCAGGGAAATTGTTTGGTATTCCGGTTAAAGGAACACAAGCTCATTCATTTATTTCATCGTTTAGTTCTGAAGCGGATCTCAAAGTCCGTGAACTTGTATCAAAGAAAACTGGTGAAACACTAGATGTTTTTGCATTGAGCAAAACAAAACTAAAAGGATTGATCAAAGCTGTAAGTGGCATTTCAAAAATAATAAAACAAAAATGATGATTTTAGATTGATTGGGGAGTTTCTTTGCAAGAAGTTTCTGAAGGTGAACTTGCTGCATTTTGCGCTTATGCAATTGCTTTCCCGACTGTCTTTCTGGCACTTATTGATAATTATGATGTTTTGAGAAGTGGTGTAATCAATTTTTGTGCTGTTGCATTGGTTTTGAATGATCTTGGTTATCGAGCAATTGGAGTACGAATTGATAGCGGTGATCTCAGTTATCAATCAAAAGAAATTCGTGCAAGATTTAAAAAAGTTGCAGAAGTTTATAATATTGAATGGTTCGGTTCTTTGACCATTGTTGCATCAAATGATATCAATGAAGAAACAATTACATCATTGAATGAACAACAACATGAAATTAATGCATTTGGTGTTGGAACTCATCTTGTTACATGTCAAAAACAACCTGCACTTGGATGTGTTTATAAATTAGTTGCAATAGCTGGAAAACCAAAAATTAAATTAAGTCAAGAAGTTGTTAAAATCACAATTCCTGGAAGAAAAAAACCATTCCGATTATTTAGCAGAGATGGAAGATGTTTATTGGATTTATTAACTTTGGAAGATGAACCTGATCCACAACCAAATCGTCAAATTTTATGTCGTCATCCATTTGAGGTAAAATTTATTCTTTTTTCATCGAATTTCATCAATTAATTTAGGAAAGTCGTCGAGCATTTGCAAATCCTGTTCGAGTTGAAAAATTACATTTTCTTTTTTGGGATTGTGGCGTTATGAAACAAAAATTGCCAACACTTTCTGAAATGAAACAACGTGTTCAAAATTCTCTTGGTGAACTTCGTCAAGATCATCGTCGTTCATTGAATCCAACACCGTACAAAGTTTCTGTTACAGAAAAGCTTTACCAATTTTTGCATCATATTTGGTTGCAAAATGCTCCAATTGGACAACTTGATTAGTATTATTGGTAGAATTATGTTTTTTTAATCTTACATCATTCCTAGTAGAATAATAGTATTTTTTTTTCTTGTTTAATGATGAAATATGACAAATTTTTGAATGACAATAAAAGTTTAGGCAAAATCAAATAATCAAAAACTCAAAATTAATGATTACTTGATTTATTGGACATGCAAAAAATGCAAATGTCAACGACATTTTTGGGAAAGTCCAGTCGTTTCTTTTTTTTTTGGTCAATCATTTTTTGCAAACTTGTGTTTTTTGTTATCGATCAGAACAGGAAAAATAAGACCGATGGACAAGTTTAACTGATTTGTTTTTTTTTTGACTGAATAATTGTTTTTTTAGGAAATTCAAAAACAATGAATAATTTGGGTGAGTTTTACATTCAATTTTAAAAATTTAGTTTAATTTTCAGCAATTTTGTCAGTTTCTGATAAAACTGGTCTTGTTGAACTTGCAAAAGCTTTGCAAGCTGTCAATCTTGATCTTGTGTCAACTGGTGGAACAGCAAAATTTTTACGTGAAAATGGTTTGCAAGTCAAAGGTGTCTCAGACATCACCCATTTTAATGAAATGCTTGGTGGACGAGTTAAAACATTGCATCCAGCAGTTCATGCTGGTATTTTAGCAAGAGATGACAATCCAAGTGATAAGCTTGATATGGAAGTGAGTTTTGTTCCTTTTCAAAGAAAATGTTGCATTTTGTTGGCAAAAAAAGGCGCTTAAAACAAATGTAATTTCAAAACACGAGGAGGGCAATTTTGGCACTTTGACTCTCACAGATTTGAATAATGTGACTCAACCCAAATTGAATTAACCACCAATTTTGCTCTTTTTTTTCTTTTCAATGAAAACAAATTTCCTCAAAAATCAACTTTGATTTTTTTTTTCAGCGAAATAATTTTGCGTATGTTTCGGTAGTTGTTTGCAATCTTTATCCATTTGCCAAAACTATCAAAAATAATCCAAATTGTGAAATTCCAACAGCAATTGAACAAATCGACATTGGTGGTGTAACTTTACTTCGAGCAGCAGCCAAAAACCACGCAAGAGTTACAGTAATCTGTGACCCAAAGGATTACGAAAACGTTATTAAAGAGGTCAGTTTTTTTTATTTCAATTCCTCAAGTCATTTATCAACAACGAAAAAAAAACTCAAAAGTTATATTTTTTTATATGATAAATGTCAATGACAAAAGAAATACACTAAAAAATTTGTTTAGCATGTTTGTTTTAAATCTGAAGGGAATTGCACTTTATTTAGTGGATCCTCGTTTTTTTTTGTTTATACATTTTTGTTTTGTTTTTTATTATGCGTTCTTAACGTGATTGTTTAAAAACAATTTGTTAAATCTAATTTTCATTCAAAAAAGTGCATTTCCGTGAAGAAATTAGTAGAAAAAAATTAATTTCAAAAAGTTCGTTGATCCGGAAATTTGATGAACAAAAAAAAGTTTTTTGAATAATTTTTTTAAACCACAAAAAAATCAAATATAAAAGCATCAAAAAAATGTTAATTTTAATTTTTGGTCAAATTTTTTTAGTTACAAAAAAATAATGGTCAAATTTCAACGGAAACTCGTCAACTTTTAGCTTTGAAGGTTGGTTTTTTATCATTCAATTTAATCAAATTTTTTGATATTGTGTGTTTTTGATTGGTCAATGAAATTAACTATTTTTATTTTAATCAAAAATTATCTTACAAATCAATCTTGAATGTGTAGAATCTTTTTTTAAATGTCAAGTTTGTCAAACAAAACTCAAGTGTGTTATGAAAATTTTTTTATTTGTGAATTTTGTCTTTCAAACTACAAACCTTTAGGCAAAATTATTTTTTTTAAAGATAACAAACCCTGTTTTTTTTTTAAACTATCAAATTGAAACACGAGGAAAAAAAACGATGCAGTAAAAATTTTGGAAATTTGTTTCAATTCTAGCGAATTAGGTTTACAAGCTCACAAAAAAAAGCGCATCCAAAAGTATGAGATCCACACTAAAACGTTTTTTTTATTCCAATGTTCAACAAGTAAGCTGAAAGGTTGTTTTGAACATTTGTTTTTGGGAAATTTTCAAATTATTGAGGATTTAAAACTGGTCTTCACCAAAGATTATTCAAATTTTGCTGGAGGCCAAAATCAGGATTAAAATTTTTGTCGTCTGAAAATTACTCATTTGTAAATATTTCATGAAATGTTGTATTTTATCAGCAATCATTCAGAAGGTTTTATTCATGCTTATTTGACTATTCGGCATTTCCTTTTTGTCAAAAAGTAAAGGAAAAAAAAGTTTTATGAATTTTGACGCTTGACTTGGGTGCGGAATTTGGGGCCGCATTTGGATTACATTTTTTTATGCGTTCATTTTTTGCTTGTCTTTGAAATTATTACTCGAAAAAATAAAAATGTCTCGAATCTCATCTATGGCAAGATTTCGCCAAAATGGTTCAAGTGATGATAAAGATGATCGACGACGATCACGATCAACAAATCGATTGTTGGATACACTTGCAAGACGATCAGAATTTTTTTCTCGACTCGTAACGTTTGGTGTTCGTTTTAATTTTTCACTTTCACTCTTTTTTTTTGGTGGTTGGGTTCAAGTTTACACTTTCTTCCTAAATTTTTTTAAACATTTCCATCACTTATTATTTTAGGCATTTGAACATACAGCATCTTACGACGAAGATATTGGTGGGTACATGCGTCAACAATTTGGTGGTTCGACCACAAATGGTCGTCGTCAAATTTCTTTACGATATGGAACAAATCCACATCAAAGCAATGATGCTGAACTTTATTCCCTTCAGGCTGATATGCCTATCCAAGGCAAGTCATTAGCTAGTTTTTTATCACTTAATTTTTATGATCTAGTTCATTTTTCTCAGACAAATGAGTACTCAACTCTAGTTTTTATTTGATGACGAAATTTAGTTTGACAAAATACAGCTTTAAAAGCATTTTTTTTTTGATTTCCCAACGGCGTTGAAACATTCTTTGTTTCAGAAAAAGTTTAAAATTTGAAGCGCAAAAAACAAAGAAAAGTGCAACCAAAAAACCACTGCTTGCTTAAAAATGAAATTTTTTAGTTTTGAATGGAGCTCCCGGGTACATCAATATTCTTGACGGGTTAAATGCTTGGCAATTGGTAAGTGAATTGGCAAAAGCAACTGGTATGCCATCAGCTGCATCTTTTAAACATGTATCACCTGCTGGAGCTGCTGTTGGTTTACCTTTAAATGATTTGGAATCACAAGCATGTTTTGTCAATGATTTACCTTTGGATGCAAAAAAACCATCTTTGGCAGCTGCTTATGCTCGAGCAAGAGGTCAGTTTGATTTTTCACAAATTTTCTATCAAATTTTCCTGATTTTTGACTTTTTCCCAAAAATTCCCCCAAATTAAAATTTTGTACTTTTTTTTCAAATTTATAGAACAAATGTGGGTATTAAAAAAATCCACAAGGTGGAAACGTTTAAAGGAGTTTTTTGGTACGTTGACCATGCCAATCGATCCTCTTGTTGCTTTTGTTAGTCTCAAATTAGGAACTTTTTACACTGGCTTATAAATTTTGTGATGTGTTTTGAACGTCTAATTTTTGAGTCATCAAAAATAATCAAATAAATTTTAGGAGCAGATAGAATGTCGTCGTTTGGAGATTTTATTGCGTTGTCTGAACGTTGTGATGAATTAACCGCTAAAATAATTAATCGAGAAGTTTCTGATGGTGTTATTGCACCAGATTATGATGATGCTGCATTGTCACTTTTAGCTAAAAAGAAAAATGGAAATTATACAATTTTGAAGGTGAAAATTGGGGTTATGATTTTCAATTTCAAATTTTGTTTCAGATTGATCCAAAATATTTGCCTTCAGAAGATGAAGTTCGAACTGTTTTTGGTTTAAAATTGAAACAAAAACGCAATAATGCACAAATTGATCCAGTTGTTTTTGAAAATATTGTTTCTGATAACAAAGACGTGAGTTTTTTGCATTTCCAAGATTTTTATTTGAGTTTAGTTGCCAAAAACTGCAATAATTGATCTTTTGGTTGCTACAATTGCTGTCAAATATACTCAATCAAATAGTGTTTGTTTTGCTCATCGTGGACAAGTGATTGGAATGGGTGCTGGACAACAATCAAGAATTCATTGTACACGTTTAGCTGGTGAAAAAGCTGCCAATTGGTAAGTTTGAATTGGTTTAACAAACAATTTTTTTACCATGGAAAAGTTTATTTTTTTTCTCAACAATTTTTACAGTAACTTCTGACACTTTCCCAATATTTAAGAGTTAATCCGGTCCTGCATCCATTTGCACCACCATCGTGAATCCGAGCAATGGTTTCACAGTCGCTTTTACCATAACATTTTAATCGAAATCTGCTTGCTATCATTTTTATGCATTTTGATGCGCATTCATAACTTTCTGAGCAACGAATCCAGGCATCTTCTGAATCCTCCCCAATATCCCGTCCAGGTTCATAGCATTGCTAAAAATAGATTTCATTATCACTCTGAAATTAAAATTAACCTTGAATTGCCAAATATTCATTCGAAAATAACCGCAACCAAGTCTTCCAAAATCATCTCGAGCGCATCCTTTTTGAATACATTCACTATCAGCTTGACACATGGCTTTCATACAATCACTATCAAATTCAACTAAAAATTTTCAATCCTTTCTCAAAATATGTTTATAACACCTTACTTTCATCGAAATGAAGGGAATGTGTTGAAACTTTACACGCTAAGGCAATTGTGATCAACAAAAATTCAATTTTCATCTTTGAATTTTGGACAAAATTCAAATTAATGAAAATACTGACAACAAGATTATAGATTAACTTGTATAATCTAGCTGTGACAATACACGAGGAATTTGGCAAATTCTATAGACCATTGAACAAAGACTGAGCTTTTGGTAGTAATTTATAGGAATAAAAAAAATAATTAGCTAAAAAAAGAATATAAAAAATAATGAAACAGACAAAATCCGCGAAATCTTTTTTAGTCAACAAAAAAGTTTTTATGCCTAAGGAAAAGTAAATTTTCTAATAATTCATTGTTTGAAGAACGTCCAATGACGTAATTCTGAATTTTTTTTAAGCACAGTTAAGCTTTTCAAAATTGTTTTTTGGGTCGCAATTTCTTGGATCAAGTCACGTGTAAATATCACAAATTTTTTTGACATTTACATTATACGGGAGTAAGTAACGTCCAGACAACATCATTAATTGTCAAAGTACGCAATGTACGTGATTTGATGTGATTGACCGGAATATATAAAGCCATAAAAATAAATGTCAACTATGGAACAAAGTGTCATCAAAAATCAAGGATGATAAGCATCAGAAAACATTTTTAAGGAGGGGTGTATAGCCATAAAAATAAATAACTAACAAAAATAGAAGTATTTTTGAGCTTTTTTTAATTTTGGTGACCAACAGCTGACCAAAGAAAACTTTAAAGTAGCACTTAAATATTTTCCAAAAAAACAGCAAAACGTCATTGCTTTATCTTTAAAAATTGCATTCTGGACTACTTCCGAAAATAAACTTGACGTAAGAAAAAGAAAAATTGCTACAAAATGCAATTGTTACGAAACAAAAATGAAAAACAAAGAAAATTTTAATGGTTCATCTTTTTTAGGTGGCTTCGACAACATGAAAAAGTTTTGAACTTACCTTGGAAAGCAAATGTTAAACGATCAGAAAAATCAAATACAATTGATATTTTGGTTTCTGGAGTACTTGGAAGTGAAATATCATCCGAACAATGGTCCCAAAATTTTACAGAACCCGTTCAACCATTTACACCAGAAGAACGTCGCAGTTGGCTTCAAACCATGGCGGATATTTCACTTTCTTCTGATGCTTTCTTTCCTTTTCGTGATAATATTGATTGCGCTAAACAGGTTTGTCATCAATCAACTTGTTAATGATTAAACAATCATTTCAGTTCGGGGTCAAGTACATTGTCAGTCCTGGCGGTTCAACCCGTGATGATGAAATAATTCAAGCATGCAATGAGCATGGCATGGTTTTAATCCATTCAGGACTTCGATTGTTCCATCATTAAAGATGTTGAAAACACAATCGTGTTTTACACTTTTTTCTTTAGTTTTTTTTATCATTTATACTTACCGAGGTTAGTGACTCTTGACATTTCATGTTTCATTTTATGAAACGATTAATAAAGGAATTACATATTATCCATCGTCTCATTTTCTAAACAATAAAATTTATTCCAAAATACACATCAGCACGGCAACCGAAGTTGCGGTCCTGGAGTGTCCCGACCAGTCCTGCAAACTCTTCAGTTTCTATTCTTTATTTGACTTCATGGTTGATCAAATGTGTTATTTCATCTCTAAAATAAAAATTAATATCTTATTCAACATTTTAGCGCCAAAACGAATATCAGGTCAAACAATAAATATAAATTGAAAGTTTTCATCAGAAAATATCATCATTGAACTTTTTATTGTTCATATCATTGTTCCATATTTTCGTAAGTTATTACGACTTCAAATATTTTATAGTATTTGCTTCATTCAATAAAAACTCTTCCATGATTCACAGCGATACCGTGATCAAAATAAAAGATGGAATAGCCGAACGTGAATCCCTTCTAAAAAGTCGAACGGTGCGTTGAATTGGTTAGAAAACGAAAGATCAACATCACAAAATTTGATCGTCTTGAAGCGAAGATAGTAGGAAGTTGCTGACAACATTATTGAGAGAACTCCATCCTTAACTTCTCGATGCTTCAAATATCGGCAAATTCTAAAGAAAAAGTTTGAATATCGAATGTTATATCGAGACAATTCTGTATAACATGACTGTTTTGCCAAAAGAACCCTGAAGATTCAAGATGGCGAACAAAATTGCTTATTGGCAAAAAGAGGCGCTACGAATCCATCGACTTATTTTGTTTTTTAATGATTTTTCTGTTTTTTTTTTTCAGTGTTGAATTTTTTTTTGGTTTTTAGGATTTGTCTTCTTGTCAAAGTTTTTGACTGTAAATTGTACAAGCTGTCAAATGACACCGAAATCAAGCCACAGGCCAAAAATCGATTTTCCTGGGCATCTTCAAATTATTTCAGTATTTTGAAAATTGTTCATTTTTGCCATCATATTTTATAAACGCTAACCCATTATTTTTGGCAAGGCAGACTTTCATTTTGCTTGTCCGCTCTTTCATTAAAAACATAAATATCTGCAGACAGTTGGAGCAGTTGAAGATTTTTTTTGCCCTGCTTTTTGGTTTTTTTCATTTTCGTGACAATGAGAAGCGAGAAGGTGCCAGGCAAAATTTGTTGCGCAATCTGCGTTTCTAACCAACAAGGTGGTTGGTACCAGCAATTCATAGCAGTAACGCCCTGTTTGCTGGCAGATTTTTTTAATTAGGAATGAAAAATCCGTATCATTTGGCTTGTTTTTTAAAAAGTTTTATTTTTTTAAACGTGGCAGTCATTGACTTCCTTAAACGGCTTGATTGTTGATGGAAAAAATCAAATCATTGCATTTTTATGTTTACAGCTCATTCAATTCAGGAGACAAAATAATTTGAAATTTTTAGTTTTCAATTTCTGAACTTTCAACAATTTTGAAAAATCAACCATGAGTTCCAGAAACAAGAGAAATAAAAATAAAAATAAATGGTTGGTTAAATTACTTTTCATGCATTCAAAACTTTCATCCCATTCCCCCTCATATCCCTCCTTCTTTTCTCCAAAGCGATCTCCAAGTTTACCTCGGTTGTGTTTTATGATGAATTTTTTCAGTCGCCGTAACGATCATGTTGATGTAGATGGTATTATGAAATCCGTTAACGACGCTGCAAATGCATCTATTGTGGATATAGTATCCGCTGCAACAAAGGCAATGTCTGATCAAAAAGCTGATTCAAAGCAACCGAACTCTTCTACATCAACAACAAAAAAAGCTGATTCAAAGCAGCCAAACTCTTCTTCATCAACAACACAAATTTTAGATGTCAGCTCCGAATTCCGCAACTTCAGTGTAGAGGAACAAGTGAAAGTGATTGAAGAAATCGCTCGCAATTGGTACAATTCAATCGAC
>CABFKL010001541.1:218655-251120 GCA_901765185.1 Panagrolaimus sp. JU765 | reverse complement strand
CCCCCCCCCCCCCCCCTTTCTCTTTCACTCTCGACATTTGAGGCATCTCAAACGTTCAAAAACTAAAACAGAGCTTAAAAAATCATTTTCTATGAATGCTGAACGCTTTTCATGAAATTGACAAAAGAAATTTTAAAGCGCATTCTTTTTTTCGAACCATCGACTAATTTTCGACTCGAACCTTTGACTCAACATTCGGATTTATCTTGAATTTGATTCGAAGGTTCGACTAGATATTTGAGATTAGTAAGATCGAAAACATCTCGGGGGCGGGGGATATCGTTGGCGATAATCGCCAAGTGTTACTAACCTTGTCCAAGTATGGTGGTTCGGCAGTTATGGAATCAGGTCCAATGACAACGACAACTGATCTCAGATCAGTTTTGATGAACAAGAAGAAACCTGAACCCGAAGACAAAGGTAAAGAAGCTTCTACTTCCAAATCAAAGGAAAAGCAAAAGCCGACTGAACCAAAACCTTAAAAAGGTTTCTTAATTCGAACGTGAATGGAAAATTGTTATTTCCTATTAAAGCTTGTTTTTAATTAAGTAATTATTTTTTTGGAAATGGAAATATTTTTTCGGCACCAGTTTTTTGAATTTGACAATAAAAATAACCGAAGTCAACTAATAACTTGTACACGCAAAAGCATACGAGGGCATGGCCACCGTATTATTTCATTTTTTGCATCTTCAAATCCAGCTTTAGCCCACAAGACAGAGCGTTTCATCGGAACCAGGAAAATGTTCATGCAATGCTTTATCATCCTCAAATGGAACCCAAAATACTAAACTGCAGTGATGTGCCATGAGCTTTGTATCGTCTTCCGGGGTAATGAATGTCATTTATATGTAAATCAAAAATCATCACAATATTTTTCCAACTTTTGCTGCATGATTCAATACAAAACAATTTTTAATCCGTCCGTCCTCGTTTATTGACGTTGTCCCCATAAAATCCTGTGAGAGTCGTTTTTTCAGTTCAAATTAAAACAAATACGTTTTTTTCAATCGACATTAAACCAGTACGTGGCTCGTATTGCTATTTTCCAAAACAAAATACCAATTATTTTTCTTTATTCAAAAAAACATTTGCCCTTTCGGTTGCAGACCAGATTTAACCAAGACCTTTGCTTTTTTTGAAGACAAAAAAAACCACCAAAAGTAGATTGAACGTTTTCCCTGGTGAATTTTTTTAATTAAATTATTTTTCATCGATTTGGCAATGCCTACATTTTTTTGCATTAAATTAATCAAAAAAGTCAAACAAAAAAATATGAGTAATTTTTTTTTTTGCCAAATTTGGATTTTTTTAAAAGTTCGTTTCCATGAAAATGGCATTTGTATTGCCCAGCAACCCATCCCTTATGGAATTGTATTTTTTCAGCAATATTTTTCGTTTTCAACGATTTTTTGTTACGAGGTTTTGGGCAATTAACGAGAGTCATAAATCTTTGAAGAGAGACATCATCATGAATTTTCTTGACGCGAACGTTTTTTTTGATGAGTTTTTTTTTTGTTCGAGTGTTGATTTTTTTCCTCTCCTTGAAACATGGAGGAACAAGAACAACCTGCGCCATCTTCAGGGTCATTAAAAATATCATTGAAACTGGCAGGAATTCGGAAAGAAGCTGATAAACCCGGGGAACCAGCTGCAGCAGCGCCTCAGGAAGAAAATCCAAACAATGCCGATCAACCTGGAAGTTCAACCGATCGTCAAATGCCGTTTTATTGTTTTTCTGAACGACTTCCATGTAAGTTTTAAAATTGAATTTTTGAATTTCATTATCATTTTTGCAGCTCCAAGCAAGTTGAGTGGAAGCACGGATCTTTTGGCACAATTCAACTTGTCATCAGCTTATCAAAAGTATTGTACTCCTGGAAAAATCAAGCCGGATTTTGCCTCTTATCTTCCTAATTTGAGTGATACTGAGAATTTATGTTCTAACATCAGTTCTTCAACGTAAGATGGATCAATTGTCATTTTTGATATATGAACATTTCAGATTGTTGAGAACATTGATAGAAAAACCTCCAATCACCGGAAAAATGATCGTTCTTCCCAGTGACATGAAAGGCTTTCAACTTACTCCAGGCAGTGTTACAGATGCCTACCGGTTGTTCGACACCCGTGATGTGCTCAAGTTGATTGGAGATGCCAGTTCAGGATCACAAGACACGTACGATGAATTTGGTAAGAACTTCAATGATCCGGAATCTGTCAAAGAAGCACATCGTCGTACCAATAAGCGTGTTTTAGAGGATCCAGAAGGTGGGGTTTCTTTTGTTTTTAAAAAAATGGCTGGTTTTATAGTGCTTGATGAACGTAAAATCAGAAAACATAAAAAGAAGGAGAAGAAAAGTAAAAAAGAGAAAAAAGAACGCCGTGAAGCTGAAGAAGAAAAAAGTGGGGCATCGTTTTATTGAGAGATCTCGTGCTAAAGATTTACTGTTTCGTTGCAACTTACTGTATTATTGGTGAAATTACTTGTTTTTGAACAATAAACTTTTTGAAGTTTTTTTTTATATTTTGCATTTATCGAGGAGCGTTTAATTCAAGTTTGTTCGGCGTTGATAACTATGAGATCGTTCCTGGTTGATTTAGGTTTTCTCTGGTAACCATGAATTTATAATTGCTGTATTCGATTTAAAAAATTTTTTAAATTGTCTCGAAACGATTTGCCATATTTGGAAAGTGCGCGACGTTTCATCTGCATTTTCATTTTGTTTTCGCATGTTGTTTTGTTGTATTTTTAGAATTTCACATTTTTTGACCAATTTTCTTAACATTTAATATGACGACGATGAAGCTTAACTTGGAAACTGAACGTCATCTGAATTTATATCCAAAGAGCCAGCTAAGAATGCAAACTTTGCCGTTGATTTGTATGGAAGCAATTTTTAGTTTTTTGGAACCAAAAGATTTATACACATGTATGTTAGTTTGTCGTCATTGGAATTCTGTTATTCATGGCAAGGTATGTTAATTTAATTTGAAAAAAACTGATGTTTAATTTCAGGGGAAGTATATATGGAAAGCAATGATTAATAAAGTTCTGCCAAAAGCTTCTGCTGAAGACATCAAATTGAAAGAATTTTTCCCCAACGCAAAAGATTTATTCAAGGCTTTTGTATTTGCTTGGAATCCAAATGATATCAGTGCGTAAGTTTGTGTCTTTGTAGCTTAATGCAACATTGTTTTAGTACCATGTATGTAAAACCTGATTGTTTCACTGTTTATCGAAAACCAATTGCTCAATGTACAGACGCTGTTCGTGGCAAAAGACCTGTTACTTCTGGTGTACATGCTTTCGACTTTATATGGCATTCTCCTTTTGGCACAGCTGCAGTTGTTGGTTTTGGGACAATCAACGAAAGACTAACATGTCCGGGTTATGAAAGCCTTATTGGAAAAACAGATCAAAGTTGGGGATGGAATTTAGTTGATCATCAATTGCTTCACAAAAACAACTATCGACCTTATCCAGCCAATACAAACATGCAAAACACGGTTTGTTTGTTGTTTTTGATCCTTGAACAATGACATTTTTAAAGGTACAAACAAATTCACGAATCCGTTTGATCATTGACTGTGATCGTAAAATGGCTGGATTTGAAATGGGAGATGAATTTCTTGG
Organism: Panagrolaimus sp. JU765; assembly: GCA_901765185.1. Classification (NCBI taxonomy): domain Eukaryota; kingdom Metazoa; phylum Nematoda; class Chromadorea; order Rhabditida; family Panagrolaimidae; genus Panagrolaimus; species Panagrolaimus sp. JU765. The sequence continues at coordinate 247,483 of CABFKL010001541.1, read as the reverse complement.
CGTTGCTTTTAAAAAATTGCCTTCAGTTGCTTTATATCCTATGGTTGCTGCCGTATATGGACATTCCGAGATCTCAATGTATTATATGGGTCTTGCTGAGCTTGGATAAAAGCTTAAGCTTAATTTAATTGCTGTAAATTATAAGCACAGTGTATTTTTATAACTTATTCCTTGCTAGTTCATTGATAAAATTCCTAAGCCTATCAACAACACTTTTTTTTATCTTTTTTTTCTCAAAGCTTCTTAGTGTGCCGGGATAAAAAAAAGTCAATTTGTAGCTGAGCTTTTCCAATAGAAATAAGATTCCCTTGTTGGGAATTTGACGAGCGCTTTTCCGAGTGTAGTGTGGGAAAAGTTTTTGCATAAACAACAAAAAATTGAGTTGGCCAGACGTGTGACTCGCCAAAATCCCCGAAGGCTAGAAAAGTTGAAATTGGAAGGAGGTGCAGTCACTTGGATTCTATTCGATTTCCTTTATTTGCAAGTGTTTCCTTTGATGGTTTTGCTGGTTTTTAGTTGTCGAAAAGAACGTTTATTGTAGTTTATCCTGTCGTTTGATTGATCGATTTTTTTAAGTTTTTATTGCGATGCCGTTTATTACACCACAGGTTTGTTGCGATCATGATTTCTGATTGTTTCAACTTGTTTCAGTTTTTATTTGAATGTTCACAATATGGAATTGCAATTGCTATTTGTGTTGTAGCTGGTTCTTATGCATTCTTTTACTATAGAAGAAATCAAATCCCAGATAGTAAGTGTCAAAGTTCAAGTTGTTATTCATGTTTTTCAGATGAAAGAGTAGTCGAAATAATCAAGGAAGATGATTCTGATGAAACTGATTCTCATAATTTAACTGGCACAGTTGCAGCAACCGGTTTGTTTTTCATATTTTTTCTTGAATTTTATTTTGTTTTAGTTAGCGGAAGTAAAGATGACATTTCAACTGGTGGTGTACTTCGTCGAAGACATTCAACTGATGGACCATTTCAATTTGCTTCAGTTGCCAAAGCATTCATCAGAAATCGTGCAAGAGCAAGATATAAACGTCAATTTAGTGAAGTTGTACGACCATCGTTACCAAAACCACCAACAGAATATTTTGAACCATCAGATCTTCCGGAAATCCCACAAAATTTGAGACCAGAATATTTCTACCTTCGTCATAATATGCAGTATGTTTTTATGATATGAAACAGAGCAAATAAATTTGATTTCAGAGTTTTGGAGCTTCCCAATGAATTATCACTGGATCCTAAATACATTGATGTTTTAGTCTATAAAAAAGATGATTTTATTGTTAAAGTTGGTGATCAAGATGATTCCATGTATGTTGTTCTTGGTGGTCTTCTAAATATGTTCATCAAACACGAAGGAAAAGAATTTTTAGTTAGAAAATTGAAAAAAGGACAAACGTTTTTCAGTTATTTGTCTTTGATTGATATATTAATGGTAAGTTCACGAGAAAATATGCAACTCACCTTTTCTGGAAATGTTTTAGAACAAACCTTCAGTATTTAAAACAGTTTCATTACGTGCAGTTGAAACATCAACTGTTGCAAGATTTAATTTGGCACATTTTCGTGAATCTCATCAAGATTCACCAGAATTATGGTGTCGACCAATTCAAATCATCATGAGTCGTTTACTTCATGTTACAATGACAACTCTTCATCAATATCTTGGAATTGGTGAAGAAATGGTTCGAAAAAGATTAGATGAAAGACAAGTTGATGAAAAACGGCATTCAATGGGACATTCTGTTCGATTAGTTGGATTAGCACGTCCAAAACAACGACGTGCAAGTAGCAGTGACTTATCTAGTGAATTGATTGTCACTGCAACAAAATGGTTCAGCGAAGCGCTTGGATTGACATTATCGGAAGGACAAACACTGTTAACACCGCATATAACACTTGGGTTCGTTGATGATAAGCAAATTTTGGTTGAAGAACGCTCAGAAGAAGAAGCATCGCTAATTTTGGTTTTGAAAGGACGTCTTGCGATTACCAAGGTTTGGTTTTGCATTTTCATTAATGTTGAAATGGGAATTATATTTAGAGCGCAAGTTTGGATGATGAAGACTTTGAGCCATGGAGTGCTTTCATTTATCCACGAGAAATCATTGGAGCATTACAAATTTTAACAGGTGAACCGTCATTTTTCCAAATTTCTGGTAGTTGTTCAACAACTGTTGCAATGATCAGCAAAACATTTCTCCAAACAGTCATTTGTCAACATCCTGCAGTTGTATTACCTTTGGCATATACAACAGTCCGAAGAATGTCACCTTTTATTCGAAGTATTGATTATGCCATGGATTGGGTTATGTTGGATTCTGGACAAGCTGTTTATCGTCTTGGTGATAATGCTGATGCAATGTTTGTTGTTCTTTCTGGAAGATTACGTTGTGTTGACAAAAAAACAGCTGTTGCAGAATTTGGTCGTGGTGATGTTCTTGGAATGGTTGAATTAATACAGAAAAAACCAAGAACTACAACAGTTTTAGCTGTAAGATTTTCACAATTGGCAAGATTACCAGATGGTTTAATTAATTTTATCAAAATTTTATTTCCACAAGTTGGTTTTCGTCTTGTACGTTTACTTGGAATGAGTTACAATGAAACACGACATGCATATTTATCACCACCACTTTTTTCACTTGATAATGCAGCACCTGATTCTATGGCTCAATTAAAAAATCTTCATACTGTTGCAATTATTGCTGCATCACCAACTGTACCAATTATTTCATTTACATGTGAACTTTATCATGCTTTAAGTCCAAGTATGAAAGTTTTACGTTTGAGTGCAAGACAAGTTGGACGTTGTCTTGGTGAAGATTGTTTGGAAAAATTAGCAGATTTTCGTTTAATGCATTGGTTGAATACACAAGAAGATACTTATCAATTGGTTATATATGAATGTGATTATGAACCAACTCATTGGACACGTCGTTGTTTACGTCAAGCTGATACAATTTTAGTTGTTGCACAAGGTTCAGAAAAAGCAAGAGAAAAACCATTTTTTGAAGAACATTTGAAAATGAATCAAGATGGAATACGTACGAGAAAAGAATTGATATTATTATGGAATATGAAAACAGAACAACCTAAAGGAACATATGAATGGTTAAAAGGAAGTTGGTTTAGTGGACATTATCATGTACGTGCTCCATTCAGAATGTTTCGTTCAATGACAAGTGAAGGTCAACTTGATGAAGTTGCTGTATTAGATTTTTATCAAAAAGAAGTTTTTGGTGACAAAGTTGATGCAAATTCAGATTTTGCACGTCTTGGAAGAATTTTAACAGGAAATGCAATTGGTTTGGTACTTGGAGGAGGTGGTGCAAGGTTTGTCAATTTGATTATGGAAATTTTCATATGAAAATTCAATTTACAGAGGAGCATCACATGTTGGTATCATCCAAGCATTACAACATTACGGTATTCCAATAGACATTGTTGGTGGTACATCAATTGGTTCAATGATTGGTGGATTATTTGCTGAAGATCCGTATAAAACATCAAAGTTTCATGCTAGAGCAAAAATATGGTTTGAAACAATGTCATCTTTATGGAGAAAATTATGGGATTTAACATATGCACATTCAGCAATGTTTACTGGAGCGGGATTTAACCGAACATTACAAGATTTGTTCAGTGATATCTCCATTGAAGATTTATGGTTGCCATATTTTTGCATTACTACAGATATAACAAGCTCTGAAATGAGAGTACATCGTTCTGGACCTTTATGGATGTATTGTCGAGCATCAATGTCTCTTGCTGGTTATCTTCCGCCATTATGTGATCCAGCAGATACACATTTGTTATTGGATGGTGGTTATGTGAATAACTTACCGGCAGACGTTATCAGATCAATTGGGGCACGTGTTGTTATTGCCGTAGATGTTGGTTCAGCAACAGAAAACAATCTTTACAATTATGGCGATCATTTGAGTGGATTTTGGGTTTTATGGAAACGTTTTTGGCCATGGACAGAACCTGTTAGAATTCTTGGAATGGAAGAAATTCAGGTAATTAATGTTTGTTTGAATACAAAGTTATGATGATCAATTTTCAGTCACGATTAGCTTTTGTATCATGTGTTCGACAATTAGAACTTGTAAAAAAGGCGCCATATTGTCACTATTTGCGTCCACCAATTGAAGGATTCAAAACATTAGATTTTGCGAAATATGATATGATTCGGGTATGTTTTTTTTTGCCTTTTGGGAATTGTTTGTTTTCTATGACTTCATTTAAAAAAGGAAATGCCATGGCCATTGTCCATGACATTTCGTTTTGAGGGAAAGAATAATGGACTTTTTTTTTCTATTGTTGGTTTATTTTAGGCAATTGGTTTGCAATATGGAACAACAGCAGCAGAAGAAATGATTGAAAAGAATACGGAAATTCGTACATTATTGTTGATTGATAGTGCTCGCCCATTGACTCGTCGACAAAGACGTCAACAACTTGCACGTTCAAGAAATAATTCTTTCACAGATTTGGCTGCTGAAGCATCAAGAATTCCATCAAAGAAAAAAGAAACTAAAAAACCATTTGATGAAGAAGAAGAATGGGATGAAGAAGGAAGTGATGCAGAAGAAGATGTTTTGAATGCTGATGATGTTGGATATGTTATGCCACCTCAACAACACATTGAAGAAAAGAAATCACCCCAACAACCAGATGATAGTGATGATGATGGACTAGATTCATTTAAAATGCCCGATAGTCCAACAGAACCGGTTCAACTTACACCTCGGGTTTCACCAAATTCTTCTCCTCCAAATGCAAGATAATATGAAATTAAAGTGAACCTTGTATTCCAAATATTATTATGCGGTGCTTTTAATTGATCTCCTGTGACTTACATAAAACTAGAAATACAATAAAGATTTATATGTACGAAATATTCAAAATGCCGAGATTTTTGCGAAGGAACTAGATATAAAAAAACATAATGAAGAACAACAATGCTTTCCTCGTGGTGATTTCCCCCCCTTCTCCCCCCTCCCCACATACATTTTTTTAGTGCAGTTGAAACATAAATCATAAAAAAAACAAAATGGTTGTAATCAAAAATGATTCACAAAAACAGCAATCAACTGGTTCAATAAAATTCGGTTCATAAACCAACAAAAACTAAAATATTCAAGATCAATCCTGGTCTAAAAAATTTAATTCCTAATAATTATGCAACAATGACTAAAAATTTGGACAAAAATGATCAATGGTTCATATCCTTTATAAACAAAAAAATATTATGAAAATTTTATCATTGTTTAACAATGGAAATTGAAAAAACGGCTCCAAATGACGAAATTGATTTTCAAAATTTGAAAACAAATGGAAATGGTTTCGGAAAAAAAACAGAGTGGACTTCGATTTACATTGCTGCTATTATCACTTTTTTTGGTGCTGTCCAGTATTCCATTTATTTTTCGTCATTATGGCCGTATTTACAAATTGTAAGTTGTTAAATTTTGTTTTTTATTTAGTTCCGATCCCGGTTTTGGAGTTAATAATTCAAAACTTGGAATCAATGTTGGAAAAAGTTGAGCTTTCGGCTGTTGTAGTTTTTCTTATTTTTAGCTCGACAAATCAGCGACAGAAGAATTTTTTGGTTTGATTATTTCTTGTTATTCTATTGGACAGATGATTGCTAGTCCATTAACTGGATTCTGGAGCAATAAAACCAGGAAAATGCGCCATCCATTGCATGCTGGATTAATTTTGATGTTGATTGGAAATATTTTGTATTTTTTAACACCATTAATGCCATCAAAAAGAAAATATTTTATTTTGATTGCAAGATTTGTGACGGGTTGTGGTTCAGGTTTGCATGAGAATTGTTTTCAAAATCATTTGTTTATTGTTTTTTCAGCAAATGTAAGTTTATTAAAATCCTATGCAACAAGTGCGTCAACCGGAAGTGATCGTTCTAAAGCGATCGCTTATGTCACCGGAGGTTTAGCACTTGGTTCCGTCATTGGTCCAACATTTCAACTTATTTTTACCCCAATTGGTCCAAAAGGATTCCAAGTTTACCAGGATTTATGGATAAACATGTACACATGTCCCGCATTGTTGGCATCCAGTGCAAATATTGCTGGAATGTTGATGTTGGTTTTTTTATTCAAAGAATCGTACGTTGGTGTGCCCGACAAAAAAACCATGGTAGTTCTTTGGAGGATCATTTTTGGACATTGTGTTTTTTTGCAGGAAAAAAGAGGACTTGTTTTACCTCCCTACGATTGGTTAGCGGTTGGATTATGCTATATAACCAGATTTTGTCAAATGTTTATCATCTCAAATTTAGAATCGTAAGATTTGATGTCACTTTCATTCATTAGTTGTTGTAGCATTGGCACACCATTAGCGATGACAATCTTTGCATTGGATAGATCCACTGTTGTTCAGTACACTTCAACAACTCAAGGTTTTGTTGGTTCATTGGCATTTCTGACTTATGCATCATACATCAGATTCAACCTCGGGAGAATATTCAATAATCGGCTGATCACTGTTTTGGCGCTGATAGGATTAATACTTTTCCATTTATTTACGTATTCCTGGCCATTTTATTCAGGCCAATTGATCACGTACACCGATCAAGGTGATCATTTTTGGCGCTGCAACACTGAAATAATCTTGTTTTAGATTTAATTGATGCGAATGGCACGGAAGTTGTTGGTTGCAACATGGACAGATTTGATTGGTGTCACACATTCAAACCAATCAATATTCATGTTTATTATATCACCTACGTTTTGTTTATCGGACTTTGCTTTCCAAATATCAACATTTCATTGAACACACTATTTTCCAAAATACTTGGACCACGTCCACAAGCAGCTCAACAAGGATGGTTACAAGTTTCTGGTGCCGCAGCAAGGATGATTGGGCCCATTGTTATCAGGTAAGCTCATCATAAAATAAAATTCAACGGCAAATGTTTAGTTCAATGTACACCCATCATGGTCCAAAATGGTCATGGAATCTTGAAATAGCAGTTATTTCTTTCACACTATTTTTATGGATGATTCTGAGAAACAGAATGGTTCCCTTACAAGTACCACCAGAATTTGCAGAATTTGAAGAAAAAAATGACAAGGATGTGAAAAAACCAAAGAAGTTGATTTTTCCGAAAAGTGAAAAATTTTAACAACAATTTTTTGAAAAAACCGTTGATTTTTTTTGATAAAAACCCAAGATTTTTGATTAGTTTATTGATGACAAGTATCACAAAGAGATAGTTCAAAATTTAAACCGTACATCACCAATGAAGTAGACAATTTTGAGTTTTAAAGGAAAGATTCAAAAAGGGATGAGCTAACATGTTTTTTTTTGTAACCCGAGAAATTTACATTCGATGTTTTTTTAAAACATTATCTTTAAAATTTTGGGAAATTAAGAAAGAGTCTTTTTGTCACCATTTTTCTTTGCTTCAATTGCATCTAAAATTGCTTGCCGTTTTGCATGGTAACGTGCTTGCAAAGCATTTAATTCGGCATCCATTTCTGCCTCCAGACGTGTTTTAGCTTCTATCAGTTCCTTTGTTGACAAAGCACGCAGCTGTGAAAAATTAATTAAAAATGAAAGCTATTTTTAAACCTTACATAACTGAAATCATTTTGACGGTCTAGCATTTTCCCCAAGGGCGTTCCAAATGTTCCATATGCCCAAGTCGAATCTGCCCCCGAGGTTGTTGAAGACATGGTAGAATCAGCAGCGCCAATAGCACCTTCAACTGTACCATAAGGACCATCTTTGGAAAACGCATCAGCATTTTTCTTGAGCGCATTTTTGCCTTTTTGTAAATGTTCTTCATAAGTTGGCGGAGGTGGAAAGCTGCCAGGTGAAGCAGATTTGAAGTTTGGTGGCGGTGTTATATGGTTTTTGAATGTGAAAACATCGCCATTTTGTTTGACAGTGTTGTCCAATGACAACCGATTCATTGCTGTTTGGAATTTGGGTGGTAAACCTGCTGTGATACTGTGTTGGACCATTGTACCGTTGTCAATGTCAGAAACCGTATTGTACATTGTGTTACCAGCACTATCCCGTCTAATCAACGTAGAATCATCATTTTCAAGTTGATAATTCTTTTCAGCCAATGCATATTGTTCGGCAAGATTACGGGCATCATCAATCATTTCTTTGACAACTTCTGGACCTGGAGCTGTCAAAATAAAATCATGTTTCAATAATTCGTCAGCAGGTGTTCGTTCTTCAGGTTTTTTAACCAAACATAAAGAAATAAAATCATTAAAACTTTGAGACCATTCATTAGGATGTTTTAACGCAGGAGGTGATTCAGTTGGAATGATAAAAATTGCACGCATTGGATGCATATCTGCATGAGGTGGACGACCTTCGGCCATTTCAATAGCTGTGATTCCTAATGACCATATATCTGCTTTGGTATCATAACCAATTTCTTGAATAACTTCTGGAGATATCCAAAATGGTGTTCCAATGACCGTATTCCTTTTTACAATTGTATCTGTCAATTGTCCAGCAACACCAAAATCTGCAAGTTTGGCATGTCCTTGAAGATTTAAAAGGATATTTCCAGCTTTGATATCTCTGTGAATTTTTTTCAAAGAATGTAAATAACTCAAACCAAGCAAAGTGTCACGAATAATGGCACCCATTTCAAGTTCATTCAAAGTTTTTCTTCGAAGTCTCATGATATCAGACACTGAACCTGCCCCGCAGTATTCCATGACAATCCAAAAAAAAATCAATATAAAAAAGTTTCATGATAAAAATTCTTACCCAAAGATCAGAATTTTCAAAATAAGATCCATAATATTTTACAACAAACGAACTATCACATTGTTGCATAATTGTGATTTCTTTGATAATTTCTTGCAAATCAGTATCTAATGGCACTTTTTTAACTGCTAAAGTAGTCCCTGTACTTTTATGAATTGCTTTGTGTACTGAACCATAAGATCTAAATTTGGAAAAATTATTCATGTTCCAAATCCAAATAATCACCCTTCTCCAAGTTTGCTGACAATTTGAAAAACATCATCTGGAGCCTTTTTTAGTTCTGGTTCAGTTAATTTGAATGCAGCTCTAAATTCAACAATCAAATTTTAGTCAAAATCCCCTCAAACATACACTTCTGGATCTTGTTCCCGTTTGAAATAATCAACACTTGTGGATGTAAAACCATTGCCATTGGATGGCAAGGTTGTTATATCCGCTGACATAGCCCGATATGTTCCGGTAGAATGACCTATAAAAAATGATTCATCAATAAAAAAATCGATTTTTGACCTTTGCAAGTGGTGCCACCTTTTAACAATCCGCTTTTTTACACGATCACAAAATTGAAAAAAAAAAGTGAAATGAACTGATTGAAACTTAAAATAAAGGTGAATTTAAAAAAAAGATAACAAATCAAGACAATATGACGACAAAGTGATAAAAAAATCACCGAAATTGATTCGATGCGACGCTTGCGCCGACGTGTATTGGCCCATCTGAAGTTTTTTATCTTTGCCAATGATTTTATTCTGATATTTTTTTTATAAAAAATCTAATTCTTTCACATTGATCTAAATAATATATCTTATTAATTGGAAAAAAAATTCACGAATGAGTCAGTTGAGTGATAAAAAACTAAAAAAAAGATAAATAAATCATTGAAAAAAAATTTTCGAGAACAAACGGAATACATAAATGTCAAGTAAAAAAAATGATTCGAACAAAATTCAAGAGCTAGAACGCCGAGTAATGGTGGCCGACCGACAGACGAATTATTGATTAACGCCGGTTAAACGCAGACGCAAAAAATAGGCAAAAATTGCTTCTGATAAACTGAAATGTTTTTTTTATTTATTTTAAAAAAAACTTTTTCTTCTCAAATTGCTCAAGTTTTTTTTTGCAATTGATTTTATAAACAATTTTCCGAGACTTATTTATACTTTCAAAACGCTTGCTTTGCTGTTCATTTTTTTTGTTGGTCACTTTTTTTTCATTGGTTGGTTCGTGCTAGCCTTTGATTTGTTCGCGAATCTTAATTTTTGACACCTGGCTTTATTTTGAGGTGCCAACAGAGGCATTTTTTTTGTCAGTTGTGGCATGCAGGTAAGACATCTCGAATTTGGTTTAATTCAAACCGTAAATTGTTTATCAATTTTTTTAATTCAATTTTAACGTCTTTGAAAATTTTTTTTGAGTTTCCAAATTTTTAATTGTTTTTTAATTGAAAAATGATGAAAAAGTTAAGATTTATTTTTTTTCGATTTTTTTTGTTTTTTTTTCATACATTTTTAAAGGTGTTCGTGCATTTTCACATGTTTTTATCAGGAACGTGACTCTGATTCTATGCCCCTAGTTGTGTAATAACGTTCTTCTTTTTGCTTATACGGCTCACAAGGTTGGAACAGAAAAAAAAAAGCCTGGCAACAGCCTGCTGCCAACTGGCTGGCCCTTTTTTCTAGCAGATGTTTTTGCTTTTGTTGGTTTCGGAAAAAATCATTTTTCGCTTTGTTTCTTCCATTTTTCTTTGCCGTTCTTTTTTTTTGAGAAAAATAAAAAGATTCACGTTCCTATTTTTTTTGCCATATTTCTCAATTTTTTTTTCAATATCCTACCCGTTTAGTTTGGCATTTAATCCGCGTGAAATTACCGTAACCTCATATTGTCTCTTGGCAATTCAAGTTTAAGTTTTGACTTTTTCGGTTGCCAAGCAGTTAAGCTCTCTACTTTTTCTTCTCACATATCAACAACAAATATCCAACGAGTAAGGAGTAAGTTTATCAAATTCAACACCGCATCGGTTCGCCAAGCATGAATTGTAAGTTTTTTTTTTAATTTTTAGCAAAAATTTCTCTCTCTGAGCGCGAAAGCGGCATCAATGACTCATGTGGTCTTGGGATACTGTAATTTTGAAGGGAGGGAGAGGGAGGAGGAGGGTAAAACGGGTGTGCTTTTTCTCAATTGCTTCCAAATTTTGCGCAACTTCCTAAGCTTCATCTTCTCATTTCCTCCTTTTATTACGGTATAATAAGGCAAAATTTCTGTTTTTCCCTACACTAAAAATTTTAAATTATTGCGCTGAATTTTCGTTTTGTCTGGTGTTTTTATTTCCACGCTTTTTTTCTTGCTTTCCTCAACGATGTTTTCATAATTTCCTTTCCTTGAGCTGTTGTCTGCAACCATTTTTTTTTATGGATTTGACCAAAAAAAAATTGTTGGTTGATGACGGTCGAACGGCTCCAGCAGTTGGTTGCTAATGAATGATAAAAAAGATTTTTTTTTTGTTTCCATGCAACTACACTGTCTAGTTTCGTTCGTCTGTCATTTGTGTGTCCTGCTCTTCCGTCTGGAGGACAAAGGGTTATTTTTTTTTCAAAGATTCTCGTTTTTGAGACAACCTTGGGTGGTCTCCAATTATTGTTTTTTTTTGACACGTTGTTTATACAAGTTATGATTATAAAAAACATATGTAATTAACTTGTATATCCTTCAATTTCATAGTCAAACAGTAATCTTATCATTTTTTGCAAAAATTTTTATATAAAATTTTAGAGATGCCGTTTGGCAAAAAAATACCGGAGCGGAATGAATATTTTTTGAATTATATTCCACCTGGACATTTGGTTCCGTCAAATGCCATGAATGAACCTAATTCAACAGTTTCAAAATCGAATTTTAATTTGTACCAAGGTTTTTGGGGACATGAAAATACCAGGAATCCAAATAATGTTCAACAAGATCAGTTAGATTTGGTGAACACTACAACTTCTAATAATCCAAAAGATTCACTCCAAGCTCCAACAATGCTTCTCGGTAAATCTGTTCCACCTTTTCCAACAAACAATGTTTTGCCAAATCCTCCTATGGTAATTTGTTTGATTAAAAAGATTTGTAATAATCCAATTTTTTATAGTTTCCAAAAGAAGGAAATTATACTAATCCGGCAATGATGACAACATGGTATCAACAAAATGCACCGCCAATGCATCCTCCTCAGGTTTCCTTTTCTTGAAAATTATGAATCATAAAAGAATTTTTTAGCCACCACAGTTTGTACAAATGCAACAACCATCATTCATGGATAATCAAAGATATAGTTCTTATCCGTCAGTACCACAAATGCCACCACCACAACAACAACCGCCACCACCACAACATCATCAAAAACAACCACCACCACCGTCACAACAACAACCAATGTTTTCATCAGCACCTCCAATATCATCATATCAACAGATGCCGGTTCGTTTTCATATTTTATTGTTTCTATTGATTTGATATTTAGAATTCATATATGGATTATCAATATCCTAATCAAAATCAACAAATGGCATCTAATCAAAACAAACAAAATAATCAGCAAATGTTTCAAAATTATTATCAAACCGAAGAACAAATCAGTCCAGAGTTTTCTAATGAAGGACTTCAAACATATTCAATGGAAAGTTCTTACCAGTCAATAGAACAAAATCCAGAAAATATGCAGCAACAAAATCAAGCAACAAGTGATTATCAAGGTGATCAATACAACATCATTGTGAATTGTGAACAAAATGTGGATCCATTTGATTTGATGGGATTTAAATCATCATATTTACCTCAACTTAATAACATCACAGAAAGTGATTTCCTTTCAAGTTCCAATTCAAAATTTCAACAACAGATGCCTTCTCCGGAAGTTCAAGAAATTTATGAAATGGTGTACAATCGGCCACTTGTCAGGAATTGTCAGGAACCACATCAAACGGTTCCTGACAATCCATCATCACAAAATGATGGTGCAAACAATTGTTTACCAAATCAACCAATTCCTGATATTCCATCGTCACAGTGTGATGTCACAAATGATGTGGTAATCAGTCATCCTCCATCACCACAAAATGATTGTACAAGCGCTGCGGTACCTACTGTTCCTCAAAAATCAGATATTCGTTGCATAAAGCAAGGGTTGATGGATCATACTGCAATAGAAGGTGATTGCCTGAGAGGTGGTTTACCCAGTCATCAGATTTATCACTTGATATCTGCTGTAGATTTGCCACCGGTTGATCCAAATCTAGATTATCAAATGTCAAGGATAATACAGGTTGAATACGATGTTGATTACGACATTGATATTCTTATCGCTCGTCACGAAAAACATATATCAAGTATGAATCCTTTCGATCATTATGAAAATGATTTTTTTAAATTATTTCCAAAAAATGACGATGTTCCAATCTGCACCGAAGAATTCTATCATATATTATTGCATCATTTGGAAAAATTAAGAAGTTTTGTCAATTCCAATAATCAGAGAATGGTATGGGTAAGACGATCAATAATGAATTTGTTAAAAGCTTATGATAATGATGTTGCGGAAACTAGAAAATGGTCATATGTTTTTGTATTTAATGATGGACTTGGTGATTATAAAGATATTCCTCTGAAATATCTAGAAAAGAAAATTATTGATCCTGATTTAAATGAAATGGACGAAAATGAATTGATGACGGCAATAAATGATGCACATAACAGAGGTAAAGGTATCCGATTGGAAGACCTTTGTGCAGAACAAAGATCTAAAGAACAATTTTATAATCAACAATATTATCAATATGATGTTCCACAGCAGGGAGCGAATATCATTCAAGAAAAACAAGTAATGGAATGTCAAATGGTTGTTGAAAAAAAATCTGAAGGTGAAAATGTCAACGGAAATGAAAGTCAAATTGTTCAAAAGCCTTCAGAAGAGCCTGTAGCAGCATTACCCAGAATCATTGTCAAAATAAAACTTCCTTCAAATGTCAATCATGAAACCAAACAACAATCAGAAGAAACTTCCCCGGAAAAAATTCAACAAACCACAGTTGTTGACAATGCGGCTGATGCATCTGCTGATGTTCCATTGCCACCAGTTGCTTGTGAATCTGCATATCATTCAGAAGATGATGAAATTCCAAAGAAAAAAAGGAAATCCAAAACACCATTACCACCAGTTGCTTGTGAATCTCCAGATTATTCAGAAGATGATGAAATTCCAAAGAAAAAAAGGAAATCCAAAACATTAAAAGAAAAGAAGACAGAAAATAATGCAATCAAAAAACGAAAAGAAGAATCAAAAGAACGTGCCAGAAATAAAAGAAAAGAATTTTCACCAAGAAATGATGATAAAAAATCAAGTAGTTCACCTGAAGTTGATCAAGATGTTGTCAAAGGTTGGTTTTTTATATTGAAATTTTTTTCAAAATGATTTTTTACAGGAAAAAAAGTTGTGGAACAAACAAAACAACGAAAATCATCATTTGCTGATTATTCGGAAAAATGTAAAGGAAAAGCCAACAAAACAACTGATGTGAACTACTCAAAAGCTATCAGGAATGATCCCATATCAAAACGTGGTCCAAAACGATCTCGTTTTTCACAACCAAAGAGAAGTCCTTTTGTAGTTCCAAGTGTAAGAAGGAATGTTACTCCTCCATCAAAAAGGATTTCTCCGAATGTTAAAGGAATGCAAAAATCACTTCAAAAAAGTTCAGATGATGCAGTTAAACCAAAAGAAAAACCACCTGTTGTTCCTGTAACTAAACCAAAAGAAACACCAACAGTTGTTGCAGCTACTAAACCAAAACCAATACCCACTCCTGTCCCAGAAATTGAATTTCGTACACCACTTGATAACATTATGGACATGATGATTGGTATAACACCTCCAAAAACTGCAAATCCTTGTGGTAAAGCAGCAGTCAGGAAACCCAAAACTCCGGCTGTGAAGAAGAATGATGGAGCAACGGTTGCAAGAAATTTGACAGCAAATTCCAACAAAAATAATACTCTTGCGGCTAAGGGTGATTCAACAGTTACTGATAAAAATTCTACTCCAGACAACAAAAACGAAACAAATGATACAAATGTTGTGAAAGAAAAAGAACAAGTTCAACCTCCTACAACCGTTGTACCAAGTGTTCCAACATCAACAGATCCGTCTGTAACTCCTAATGCTCCAGTTGTATTGACGGATGTACCAAATGCATTGACAACAACAAGTCCAGCTGTAACTGTCGATCCTGTTATTCCATCCACTGCGGTGCCAAATTTACCAACAACAACAATTTCAGCTTCTATTGTTATTTCTTCAGTTTCTCCCAAGATTTTTTCAAACCTGATGTCAAGATCGGTGATTGGATCAGAATCACAAAGTGAAGCCACAGATAATAACATTGCTAAAAAGAAGGCAGTCAAAGTTTTGAAAAGATTAGCCGTGTCCGACACATGTTCAACTCCTGGTCCAAAACGGTTTTTGGCTGAAAGGGTAAAAGAAAGTCCTTCAATTACTTTGCTTTCCAACACATCACCCAATTCATCGAAAGACAGGACACATTCTGAACATGATAGTTCTTTGTCTTCCACATACAGAACAGAATCCGGACATCATGGTTCTTCATCTTCTGCACATAGAGCACAGCCTGAACAGCATATTTCATCGGCACACAGAACACAATCAGGACATCATGTCTCCTCATCTTCGGCACAAAGGACACAACAAGGACATCATGTCTCTTCATCTTCTGGATATAGATCACAATCTGGACATCACAGTTCATCCTCTTCGGGATATAGACCGCAACCTGGAAATCATGTCTCCTCGTCTTCGGGACATAGAACACAACCTGGACATCATGTCTCTTCTTCTTCGGGATATGGAACGCAACCTGGACATCATGTTTCTTCATCTAACAGACATAGAATGGACTATGAAAATCATGCTTCGTCATCGTCATCGACAAGCAGGATGCATTCTGGACATCATGGTCCTTCTTCATCGAGATCAACAGCTCCATCTTCATCACACAACGGGATGTATTTTGGTCATTACTTTTCAATGTCTGGAAACAGAACAGAACGAGAAGAAAGAACACCATCCAGACGGGATATTTTCCCAAAATCAACACCAAATGTGCAATTTCAAATTGATGATTGCTGGTCTTTATCATTTGGAACCGGGATTTACAATGTACAGGACATTCCTCTGCCTCCGCCATTAGAAGACGAAACACAACATGGAATTTCTTCGTCATCAACGGTTTCAGATTCATCAACTGTGGAAAATAGAACACAATCAGCACAGAATGAATCCTTATCATCAAAATCATCATCAGAAAAGTTGACCCAATTGGAAAATAGTTCATTAACATCCTCAAATTCATCAACATTGAAAAATACAACTCAAAATTCCCCAACATCAACTGAAAAATCATCGAGAAAAATTGTGGAAAATTCTGGTTCAAACGATACTGATTTGTTGATCAACAAGACTTTGACTTCTACTGAACCGGATGAAAATGTTTTGAATTCCTCTTCTACAATGGATACTTCCGAATCATCATCTTCACACAACAGTTCAACAGCTGCCGTTTCTTCTCCAGATGAGTCAAATGCAATGCAACAATCATCAACATGTCAGATGGATGATAACAGTCAAAATATGCCGGTTTCAATGGAAATCGATTGCAATTTAACAACATCATTGGAAAATGAGTCTACAATGTCTGAAAGATTGGTTGTTGATTCAGGCATTGTATTAGAAAATGACACTGATCATAATACAAATCTTGTACTTTCGACATCAAGCGATGTTTTGCCTCATTCGCCAATAAGTGGTCAAAGTGTTCATATTTCGATGGATTGTATTTCTTCAGCGTCAAAACCATTTTTGGAAGATTTCAGCATGGAAGTTGAAGGATCTTTCACAAATATTGTGATGGAAAATGGTATGGATTCAATAGCACGGTCAGCTGCTGATTTGTCAAATGTCCAAAAAACTACAATTCCAAATTCTGGTGCGTTGTCATGCAATTTTGCAACAAATTATTCATTGCCTTCTACATCGACATCCGAAAACTCAACAATTGATATATCAAAATCAAACAATACTTTGCCATTGAGTCAAGTTAATGAGCAGAATACTCCAGTTTCCAATCCTGGTGATTTGACCAATTCTTCAACAAATAATTCATCATCTTCTGCATCAATATCTGAAAACATGAATAATCCTGTGGCGTCTACATCAACATTTGAAAACTCGGCAGTTGATATATCAAATTCAAATAAGACTTCACCTTTGAAGCAAACAGACAATGATAATCAAAATGCTTCAACCAAAGGTGATTCGGCATGCAAGTCTTCAACAAATAATTCCGTTCCATCTACATCAACATCTGAAAATCCACTAGTTGCTGCATCGAAATCAAATAATACTCCACTTTTGATTCAAATAGATGATGATGATCCAAATGATTCTAATCCTTACATGTATCCATTGTCAAAACATGAATGGATATTATTGTCATGCACGGAATCGATTCTGGACGAAGAAAAGCAGAAGAACGTCTTGAAGAAAATCAGAAAGTCCAATTTTAATTTTGCTGCTGTTTTGGGAACAGGTTTGTTTTTTATATTTAAATTCTGTAATAATTACATTGTTTAGGTTCATCAGCTCTAAAAAATGCAATCATGAAAGACAGCGATGTTCAGAATCTCGATTTTGCTGAAAGATGTGGTAGGGCTCATAAAAGTTGTTCATTGTTTAATTTGTTATTTAGTTACAACACCAGCATCAAGCATTCAATCAAGATCAGCGTTTAATCAAGCTCTTGGTATATTTGGCTTATTCAAAGATGAAAAAATTGATAGTCCTCGTGATTGTCCAGCTTTGTTTTCAAATCCAGGTGGCCAAGAAATTGTTCTTGAAGATTTTGAAAATGTTGCCGGACAATGGAGAAAAATGGTAGAAAGGAAATCATCAGAATATATCATTGGAACGTATAGTTTAGTTGAATTTTTGGGATTATCACGAAATAATATTTGGTATGAATTGGAGAACGATTTTGATTTCCTCGTGTCGACATCAGACAGTAAGGATCACTAGTTTTCATTCAATAACATTTTTTTTCAGGTGTACCAAAATTATTGTCAACTTTGTTTGCAACTTTCATTGATTTTGAACCAGTTGTTGGACCATTATGTGATAATCGAATTTACAGCAAATATTCTGCAATGGATATCAAGTTAATCATTGGTTTACATGTCTTATGTAAAAAATCAACTAATTCATACAATAAACGTAAGTTTTACAATGGTTTTTATTACTAAATTGTTGTTTTCAGTATATTTACAACGGTGGTTAACGGAAATTGAACAACAAATAATTAAAAAAAGAGTTTTTGATGGAAGATTACTGCTTTTATCAAAATTAAAAGATGATTTGGATGCTGCTATTGCTGTAATTGATGCATTTTTTGTCAATGAATTTGAACTCATTGAAAGTTCGTCTGAAAAGAATGGTCCTTTGGACAGAAATTATTTGTTGGATGCTTGGAGTGCATTCATCGTGGTCAGCAATGAAGTACCAGACAATTTCAACAAAGAAGAATTAATATTGATCAGTCATGCTGGTCCTGTGATTAATGAATTAATTGATCCACGATCAAATCCAGCGATCGTGAAAGAAAAAATACTTTCAGGTTTGGAATTACTTGAAAGAATGGTTAAAAGTCATTCGGAAAATTATGAATTGAAATCGGAAGATTATCAATTTTGGTGGTTGTTTTTCAAAAATTTAAACAAAAGTGGTGAAAAAAGGAAACAAAATGGTAGAATTAATATATCTTCAACAACTGTTTGGAATGAAGAACAAGAATATGCATTGGCTGAGTATTTCTTGACACTTTTACTTCCTAAATTATTCCCAAATATTAATTTACCATTTGGATGTTCTAAAAAATTATATGGAAAAGGATTTGGGCATTTTATAGTCGATATTGGAAAAAGAGCGATAATGTGGTGGTCATGGTATCGTGAATTGGCAGAAAAACCTGAAGGATTTCTCCAAAATCAAAGGTAAGAAAATTAAATTTAAAGCGATTTATTGAAAAAGTGCATTTTCAGCTTATAAATTATGTGGTGGTAAAATAAAATGAAAACGTTCATTTATACAAACTAAAAAAAATGTTGTCTGGCACACAACAAAAAATATTACGGGTAAAAAATGAATTCTCATTGGCGGTGAGAATGTAAGTTTTATCAACAATCATGATTAATTTTTAATAAACAATTTTTTTAGTTTATAAAACATTGAAATTGGTGGAATAATCAATGTTTTTTTAATCAACGGTTTGATCTTTTGAAAGCGGTTTTTACATAGATCAAAATTTGTTGTAACTTTTGGTGTTTTTTTATATTGTTCATTTTTTTAATTTTGTGCAACGTTACTTATAATCTTCATTTTCGGTTCCTGATTTTTCTCCTTCAACAAAAAAAATTGAAAAACCGGTTACAAAAAACAAAAAAAAAAATTTTCCTAAAATCTTTGAAAAATGTTTTTCTTAAAATTTTTTGCATTTTTTACTACTCGCTTTGAATTCAACATCATGCTTTTGTTGTAATGAATTTATATAATATTTTGGATAATAAAGTTTCAAAAAAAAGTCAATATGATCTCAAATTTGTCAAATATTGTCTTTGATCTGGTAAAACTCGAGTTCCAAGCCAACAACTATTGAAAATACATTTTCGACATTGATGAACATCAAATTTTTCTGATGTTGATTTTCGTTCTATTTGATTAACTAATCTGTCAAAACATCTTTTATCTTTGACAGTAACTGATCCAGGAATGTTTTCTCCGGCATGTAAACCAAAGCCACTAGAAAAGTCCATAGTTTATTTTGAGGTTTCATGGATTTTCCTGAGCACTTACCCAATACAATTTCTTTCTGGAATATCTGTATAAAAATCCCAATAACCTGAACCAGTAGCTCGTCTTCGATACAAGTTGAACCATGCAGTATCATGACGGATTTGCATTGTACCGATCCGATACCATCCCAAAGGTAATTTTGCGTCTAAACCATCGATTGTCAAGTTGTGATTCCTTGGATCATGTGTTGGACATGTTACTGGACTAAATTAAATGCAATCATAAGTAAATTTCTGAATAGAACACTTACCCGCAGGTAATTTCATTTGATTCACGATAATATGTACAATAAACATTCCTGAAATCAAATTCATATATTTCCAACACAACTTATAACATTTTTACATACTCAGCAACAATTTGAGAAATAAAACAAATAAAAATGAGTTTGGAACCCCACATGGTTGAATGAAAATATGGAAAACCCGATCAATTTCTTGATTTGAAAGAAAAGATGTTTTCAAGGTCATATGTGTCTTTGTTTTTATTAGATTATTATCACAATTCAAGCTTGTTTATTGCATACAAAAAAGGCACTGTTAACCCTGTACAAAAGGTGTTTGTAATTTGTGTAAATGTGGTAACAAAAATGGATATTCTCGATCAAATTCCAAGTGTCGAACATTGCAATGCAACATTTTCAATGTTTGTTCTAAGCGCTCTAATTCTGTTTCATTTCTTACATAAAACCAATCAGTTGAATAATCTTGATTAACCAAAATCATGCAATATACTGAATTTCTTGATAGTGATACAAAATTTTTTACATCATGAATATTCTTGAAGATCTTCAATGCTCTCATAAATCCATCAATTGTAAAATTATCTCCTTCTTGAGCTAAAACAATTGATGAACCACAAATTGTCATTGTACATGGTACTAATTCATCTTGTGCATCAATATCCAATGAAAGATTGATTGCTTGCATCCATTTTCGCATCTCATCTCTTGTTGCACAAGCTAACTGAATTTCACCATCTTGATTGGTTGAAGAAATTTGTAAAACCCATTTTTCATCATTTTGAAGTTCGACTTCAAAAACACAAGATAAATTTTCCCGTAATTGTGTTACTGATATAGCTTCTTTACATGATAAATCCGTGAATTGATATAAAATTCCACCTCTAAAACATTA
Organism: Panagrolaimus sp. JU765; assembly: GCA_901765185.1. Lineage (NCBI taxonomy): Eukaryota > Metazoa > Nematoda > Chromadorea > Rhabditida > Panagrolaimidae > Panagrolaimus > Panagrolaimus sp. JU765. The sequence continues at coordinate 226,604 of CABFKL010001541.1, read as the reverse complement.
GCACATCAAATAGTTAACAAAAAATATTTAAATCTCACTTGATTGATGCATAAACATCATTCCATTCACCATAAGATCGGAACAATGTAGGTTTGTATCTTCTAATTTTAATATAACCTTCAATTTCATCAGTTTGTCCAATTGATGCGGCTTCTCTCCAATAAATTAAAGCATGATGACTGATTGGCTCAGTTGAATTGATTTGTTTATGGATAAATCTTTGAACAGTGACCATTGCTTCAGTTCCTTTCGTGTAGACTTTTGGTATACCATCTGCTGACAATGCATCAAGACAAGCTCTCTTTATACACCAAATGATCTTCTTTCCCATCTCCGTACTAGCCGTTTCAATGGTAAAATTTTTGACAATATGTTCGGAATGCTCTGCTTTGAATTTTTGTCCAGTACAATGAATTGTAATGCATTGATGATCAATTCCAACTGATATGTAATCAATCATATTGAGTTTAACACTGTGAGTGAGTTGATGACTATTGCGTTTCAATTCAATGAATTCATATAAAGTTCTGTCAGTTATTGTCAAAACCCGATATTCTGGTGATCCCGTAGCATGATTCTTGAAAATTCTAAATGATTCTCGATAAAACTCTCCAGGTTCAAATAATGTTGAACACAATTGTAGAATTTCTGCTTGGTCAAACCTATAATGAAAAACAACATTAATAACTCAAAAGCACCCAAATCTTACAGGAATTCACCGCTAACAGGTTCGCATGAAGAAAAGTTTTCAGTTCCACTATCTACTGCCAATTGATGAGAAACTTCAGAATTCGTTCTTGTAGCTACAGGAGTTTTTTCTGGAGTCGGTGCATTATCAATGGCAAATCTAACATGTGGATTTACTAGTATTTCTTCGGATTTCACGCTTGGTTCTGGTTCATTTTCCTCAATTTGTTCAGCACTCACATGTTCGTGGATAATGTCCTGAACAAATCTTGAGTTATGGATAAAAACATATTCTCACCAAGAAATGTGTGTCATAATGGTTTGCTGGTATGTCATGAACATCCACGGGAGGCAAATCTCTTGTCATTTCTATCAATGACAACGATACTGGAAGATCACCACCAATAGATCCAGAAAAATCAATGCTGCTATCAACCCGTGTTGGTGAAGCAGAAAAAATATATGAACGTTTTGAACTTGGTAACTGAGATAAACTAAAAGAATGTGTTAAACCATCATTGACATTTGCAATTGGAATATTTTCGTAACCATTGGTGGTTATTGTTTCAAACTTTGTACTGAAGTTGATTTCATTGTCAAAAATCTCATCCATTGTGTTCAAAACTTCAGACAATTTTCCTCCATCTCGAATCAATGCTTTTTTGTCATAATATCTGTTTACAAGATATTTTGGTGCAGTAATCAAGCTTTGTAATTGGAATGTCAATGTTTTGCTAGAAAAGAAAAACATTAAAATCGGATAAATTAAACTACAAACTCTTGAACCGATTCCATAATCCAAAAAACACCAATATCTTGACGTCTACATAAATCTTTGATCCGCTTTTGTTCTAAATGCGGTAAAAAATTCATGATAAACGGCCAAAAGGATGAGTACTTTTCAAATAATCTGAAAGTTCAAAAACATTTGAAAAACATAATAAAAATCTTACCCTTCCATCAACAATTTTTTAACAAACTTCACCAATTCTGTTAGTTCAGCATGAAAATCAATTGTACCGGGTTTTTCTTTCAGTTGATGATTAAGATTTTTGAGAAAATCAACAAAATTATGACAAAACAAATCATGGTCAAAATGAAGGACTTTCCTCCTAACTGGAGGAGATAAACCGGTTGGTGCCAAAGAATGGAACATTTTAAAAATGTACAATCATCAAATCAAATCAAATCAATAAAAAAATAAATATCAAACAGCTGAAAACAAAAAGAAACGCTTGATTTAGTCCAGACCATTCATAGTGTTCTCCAGACGCGTTTCGAAACTGTTCCTTTGCAATGTGTGCACGGCCGGCTGCACGCTTGCACGTTCACAAACAATGTTGACTCATCTTTTGTGCTGCAAAAAAAGTGCTAGGAAATATTTATTTATTTTAAAAGTTCCTTGTTGAAATGGACCGAATTGATGATGCACATAGTTCCTGTTTTAGTTGTGCTAATCTTAACTCGTCAATGATGTTAACTTTGTTGTATTCCGGATTATCCATGTAATGTTTCCGAAAAAGGTCTGTCACAATGGACATTCTTTCCGTATCTGGTGTTAAATGTCTGAATTGCCTTTCCACGGTTGTGTTTGTTTCAGTTGAAGTTGAAAATGGGGTATTTGTTGAGGCCATTCTTTGAAAATCAGACATGTAATCATTTTCCAACATTTTTGTTTCAGCATTCAACACTAAAACAACTGCAATTATTTCTTTGTTGTCTAATAGTTACCTGGTTCTTCGTTGTTTGTCTTCTTGTTATAAAAATTGTGTTTATAAGCCAAAAACCCTCCAATGGCCATTAAAAAACATGAAACGATAACAAAAATCTTTGAAAATCCTTCTAAAAACAACTCTGATTCATAGTTTCAAGATTAATCTCACCATTTTCTTGCTCTTTACCAAGTACACTATAATCTGAATCTTGATAAAATTCATGAAGTGCTTTTACCGCTATTACCAAATCAGGATTGGATGCGTTTATGGAATGATGTAATGCGTACTTTATGTCTTTCGTCTTTGCCTAAAACACACTTTTAGAAGTTTCCTGAAGTTTCTAAACACAAACAAGTTGAATGAATTCTTCGTTTTTTCCAATTTTAGCAGCCACAAGGTATTCCTCAGCATTTTCAACTTGTTCCCAGATGAGTTCGTTTCTGCCATTTAATTTTAATGATTTTGGGGGTGAAAGTCTGGAACAAACGTCATGGACACCAAAGTAGCATTCTGTTGAACCTTTGATGTTTTCGGCATCAAGCCATATTTCAATCTTTGAAAATGGCGTTTTATGATCAATCAAATGGAAATTGACATTGTTCTTTGGATAATCAACAATCCATTTGCTGTTTTGTATCAGATGTTTTGCACGTATTTTGGAACGGATTTGAAAGGTTTGGGGATAACCTCCATCAAATCCAGAATTAAAAGAAATGTTTAATCCAGTGTCACCAAAACAACCAATTTGAAAATTAAGGGGACATTGTGGTACCGTATTTTTTACAAGTAGATTAACATTTTGGTATGCAATGTTATCACCATTAGCCAAAATGCATTGGTAAATACCACCATCTATGGAAGAAATATTTTGAATTTCCAATATATGCGACGAAAGTCGAGTCTAAAAAAATGTACTCACATTTTTGCAACTTTTAATCTATAAAAACAAAGATTACCTTGTTTCTGAGCCAATATTGAACTGGTGGTGGATATCCGTAACCATCACATTCTATTTTGACATTTTCACCAACATTAACATAAATAAAAGGTGGTGGTTTTTTAAGAAATTTTAAAGGTTCAGAAATTGTGACAACAAATTCCAAAACATCACCTCCACCAACCAAATTAAAACCTTGACAAGTATAAATTCCAGCATTTGTTGATGAACCATTTTGTAAAAACAAAACATTAGTAAAAGTTGTGGTCAAATAATGACCATCTTTTGTCCATTGATATGAATAAATTTGTGGATTACCTTCAATTTTACAAATTAATGTTAAATTTCCATCAAATGGCAAAATATATTCTTCGTTGACTCTTGGTTCAACAATGACTTTTGGCCGATCTAAAAGTAGAAAAATAAACATTCAAAGAAAAACAGAAAATTTAATTTACACAACACATTTAAAAAAGCTGAACTTTCTGCATTTGGTTTAAAACCATTGTCTGCTTTGCAAGTGTACCACCCAGAATCATTTTTTTGAACAAAGTCAAAATGAAATTCGTTTTTCTAAAAATTGAATTTCAAGTTTTTTTTGTAACTTTTTTGAAAAAAAATTGGAGAAACAGTCTTACGTAAAAATGAAATCTCGAATCAAAATGGTTTGTTGAAATTTCTTTTCCATTTTTAAACCAAGAATAACTGACATTATTTGGAAAACTTTTTGTTTCACATTGCCAATGAATATTGTTATTTTCTGTTATTGTTATGTTTTCCAAATTTTTTATCATGATTGGATTTTCTGAAAAGTTGAAAAATTCAAAACTTTTTTTTGGACTTTGATGTGATAAAAAAAATTGCTGTGGTCCAAAGATAATGTGTTCTAATTATCAAAAAGTGCGTTATAATTCTCCGCAGACTTTTTTTTAAAAGTCGGATTTAGTCTAAAATTAAACATCCATTTCCGAGAATGACAAAAGACTAAATTTCACCAAATATTTTAAAATCTGACTCACCTCCTTTTAAAACAATGATACTTTGATTAGTTGTGCCTTCAGCATTTGTTGCGTGACAAAAATATTGACCCTGAAACCTCTTCTGAATCAACGTTTGACAAATTTTCCACTTACATTATTGCTACTTTTAAAATTGGTGATTTTTAACGTGGAATTTAGACTTATTATTTGATTTTCCTGAAAACTAATGATTAGCAAAGTTTTATGTTAATTTTTGCACTTTTGTCCAAATTATGTGCGGTTTTGGTTGTCCTTTTGCTTCACAATTGATTTCAAAACTGTCTTGAACAAAAAATGTTTGATCTTTCAACGGAACCAATATGTCAGGAGCCGCTAGAATTGAAAAAAGATTTGATTGATGTAATCTCAGCTGACTTACAATAAACAATAAGTTTAACAAGTGTTCCAAATTGACTCAATTCTTCATCTTTTGTGATCCCACATTGATATGTTGCACTATCTTGTCTGTTCACGTTGTGGAACGTAAGACTCAAATCAGTAGCTCTGGCAAGACGGCCTAAAAAAGAATGACATGTCTTATTAATCAAGGTCGCTATTTGATTTGACAAGGAAAAACCAATCCGTAAAATTTAATGTTGCCCTAATTCTTGCATTTTTGAATTGTGTTTTTTTTTTGATTTTGGAAAATCTAGAACAATCCGAAAACATCTCAAACCCGTTTGTTTCAATAATTTTTGCTTTAAAAAAGCGCGAAAAATTCTTTACATGACCTATCAGACGGCAAAATGTAACAAAAATCGGCCGTTGTAGACGTTTCTCATTCTTTTGGGCAAGCTTGGTATGTTCCAAACCCGCCCAGACACAAAGGAATGCGCAAAAAAATCTATGAAGCTTGATTCTGGCCATTTCTTGTCCATTTTTCTTGTTGCTTTTTTTGCGCTGATAATTTAACAACTCGACAATGTTTCAAATTTTTTCTGTTTCTTGCTTTTAACTTTGTGATGAATACCGTAAACTTTTTTTAAGGCGGAGTTTTTTTTTCATATTTTGGCTTAATCAAAACTTGTGAAAAAAAATGAACATTTTTTCTTAGGACCACCTCCAAGATGAAGCTTGTCATCTATAAATAACGCCCTATTCCTCATTTTTAACCATTCCATAAACCTTTTTTCAAATCTGCGGGGCAAAAACTGTCGTTTTCATTCAATTTTGTCCTTTATGGGCATTATAAAAATGTAGTTGCATGAAAAGGGTTTAAATTTGGAAATGTCACCTTTTTCATAAAACTTTTTTCTGGGGTCAAATAAAAAAAACTTGTGGAAAAGGACATTTTTTTTATCCATGATTTTTTTTTGGTTGATTTTTTTTTTACCAAAAAAAACGTCAAGGTTTTATTTTTGAAAGAAATGTCAGTTTTTCAAGGACTTTGATTGTTGGTAATTTTTTTTGTAAGCAACAAAATACAAACTAACAAGAATGGCGATAATTTTTTTGATGGGGACGGGAGGGATGCGATTTTGCGTGAAATTTCTTGATTAATTCGTTAAAAATTTTAAAAATCATGAAAAAAATGTTTCAGGGGAAAATCAGACAATCCAGAAAAAAAAGACTTGGCAGAAGATCAATTTTGACCTGAATTTTTTGCAAAACCATTCATCAAAACTTTTTGCTCATTGCAATTTGTTTTTTTGTTAGCGGTGTTGTTGCGACTGAGCCAACCTCGTGGTCCAAAAAAACCGTTTTTGTATTTTGGGCAAAAGGCGTGCGGTTTGAACAATTAAACGAATCGAAGTCCTCCTCGACCTTCTCAACGTTTTTCAAGAGTTGACAAAAAAACTCAATCAGTGCGCAAAGAAAAGGTCGCCACAAACAAGCTGGTCCTCGACAATTCTCTTCCGTGTGTATTTCAATTACATCTTCCTGGTATAATTGTCAATTAAAATCCCCGTGAAAAAATTGCAAAAATGTTTTTAACTTTTTATTATGAGTTACTGATTTGTATGTTGGTATTTTATTCCCAAATTGGAGCTGTTGAACATTGTTGCCGAAAACATAAAATCCCGGATATTTGTGTCAAAACCCTGTGCAACCCCTCAAATCCTCCTGGAGACTTTGATGTTTATGATATTTTTGAGCGCCGACACAATTGTTCAAAACATTTGAAGACCATTGCTCAATGTTTGGCTGATGGAAGAAATCATTCCCATTGCTGTGTTTCTGAAGCAAAAGATCGTGAAGAAAATGCTTGTTTTGGTTTATGTGAAGGTGAGGGACTTGAAGATGCTTCATGGACTGGTTATCAAACATGCATGGCAATCAATTTACCATCAATGTTTACATGCTTCCAAAAAGGTTATGAAAATACGCCATCTCCCCCGCAGTTGTTGACGGCTATTACCGAAAGCAACAAGCCTGTACAATTGTCATGGTCTGCTCCTTTGATTAACCCTGATTTGGCTCATTATTATCAAGTTGTTTGTGTTGAAAATGATTCGACAACAACAACAGTGTCAGAAGTTATTAAAGAAACCAGAAGTTTGTTTGTAACAATGGAAGATCTTCAACCAGCAACGAAGTATTACTGCTACTCTGTCGCCTATGCAAGAGATGGCAAGAAAAGGTCATTGGCATCCGACAAAGTCCATTTCCAAACAACCGGTATGGCCCCTCGAATGTTTGCTTATCGTGAATCGGTCAGTGCTCCAAAGCATGCGGCAACAACAATTCTTGCTTGCCGTTTCCAAATTAGTGGGATTTTTCATTCAAAACTTAGATTGGAATGGCTACGTAAACAAGGAAAATCATACACTTTACTCGAAGGTCCACGCTACAATTTGACTCATTACGTTTCTTCTTACGGCAAACCCAGAGAATATGTGACAACATTGGAAATCAAGAACGTCAACTCTGACGACTACGGCACTTATAGATGTCACGTCGCATACGAGTTCGGAAGTGCACATGCCGAAGTTCAACTTGTTCAAAGTGAAACAATCCGACTTGATGTTCGTCCTCCAGATACTCCTTTAGCCTGCTGTATTTCCCAAGGTGTTGAAAATCGATGTTTGACAATGTGCGAACAGAAAAATTCGCCTCAAATGCATCCTAATTGCAGTTCAGAAATCGGGAAAGTTCTTTCATGTGCCATGCCTGCAGTTGACGACAGCGCATGTTGTTTGAGATCGCGTGTTCCAAAAGCATGCATGTACCTTTGTGACAGCCTTTTGCCGCCAAACAATCTTATGCCAAATGCATGCAAAAATCATCTTGATGACATTGTTCAATGCCGTTATGATGGAGCATTAAAACGTCCAGCAACACCAAAAGATGTTAAAATTACAACAAATTTTGATGGGAACACAATTTTGAATTGGAAAGAATCAGAAAGATCAGAACAATATCACGTGTATTGGCGTCGTCACAATGCTCCGTGGGAGAAAAAATCTGTAACTAGCACCAATAAGTCAATAAACGGAGCAGATGAAGTTGTTTTGGTTGCAGCAAACTCATTTGGTCTCTCACAATCAACAAAACTGACATTGGTAAACAACAAATGGATTCGCGGATAAAACTTCTTGATTTCTTTTTATTTATTTATTATATTTATTTAGTTGTTAATTGTTGCTCTCA
>CABFKL010001541.1:186126-216895 GCA_901765185.1 Panagrolaimus sp. JU765 | reverse complement strand
GGGGGGGGGGGAGGGTAAACCCAAGGGGGAGTAACATTTTTCCAAAAACCCCCCCCCCCCCCCAGTTGCGGCCTTGCCCTGCTGATATCTTACTTCATAAACGTCTTCAATATCCATAAAAACCGAATCCAAAGTTTGTGTTGCTGCATCACACTTCTCCGTCAACAACTAAAAAAATCCAAAAATTATATCATATTTTTTTAACAAATTTTTACTTTGACAACCGGAAATAAAAAATGGTTTTTAATGGCATTTTTATAATCCTGGATTTCTGTTTCATTCATTCTCCTTTTTTTTGAAGGATATGTAATTGGAAATAATCAATCTTTTTGATAATGTTTAAGAACAAATTGACACTCGTCAACCAGCAGCAAACAGCAAAATGAAAAAAATATGAAAAGGTGTGCCGCAGTCCAATCCAATTTACGACCGTTTTGAAGTAATCACTTTTTATTTTGCTAACAAAAAATTTGAGGAACATAAATTCATTATCAGGTGATTGACAGTTTATGATCAACTTAATCTTTCTTCAAATCATATTTTGATTAATTTAACTTCCATGAAAATAATGATGAAACAATTTTGCAAGTTTTGTTTTGCCACCAATTTTCAACTGATAAATAAGTTTTTGGCAAAAATTTTTGATGAACGGCACAAAGTCGGAGATAAAAATTGGTTTCTTTGAACGAATAACGATTTTTCCAATTGAGAAATTGGTTGTACAATGTCAAGTTTTGGTCTATTTTATGGAGATAACTGAAACAATGAAATTTTAATCGTGAGAATTTTAAAAAGGTCATCACTTTGCTAAATCATTGACGCTTTGAAAATCTTCGACAAAAATAAACGAATTTTCAGGCAATAAATTTTCGTATGATGATTTTGGAGCTCCATAAACAATGGGAATCAAATCATGCCTGAAATTTTGTTGTGAAATGAGAAATCCGTTCAAAACTGACTTGAATGCCGTGAAAACTTTTTCTGTGATGTAATCTTCACAATTTGAGTTTTCAAACGCCAAAAAATAACGATAATTTGTTTTCAAAGATTTTTCCAATTGTTTTCTTGGAATTCGACCATTGCCACAAGCACCAAGTCTGTCAATGGCATAATGCCGACTTAATTGATCCACCAACAAGCTTCTCGAGTTGGAAGTCCAACAGTTTGATGCAACAAAAACTGCTTTTTTTGGCTTTTCTGGAAAATGATTCAAATTTTTTGATTTCTGACGTTAAAACCTGATGGAAAAATTGGCGCTAATTCTGAAGAATTTTGATTTTCCACCAAAAATCCATAAGGAATCGGCAAATCTGAATCAGCGTGATAACTGGCCGTGTAATTTATCTGAATTTGAAATAAAATTGTTGTTTTTGATTTTTGAATTTACTTTGCCATCAAAAAAATTTAGATTTTTTGTATGAACTGGACTTTCCAACAATTCCATTATCCAAATTTGATTTTTATTTTTTGCGACATTTTCGAACATTTCCAAACGACTGTTAGCATTAACAACTACAATTTCCGACAAAGGTGCATATTCGGGATCTTTGAACACTTGCACAGAGCAGTTTCCGTGTTTCATCACACGTTCATCACCTTGATAAAAAGGGTTGTAAACCCATAATAATTGCGGCTGTAAAAATAAAAAAAAAATGATGGCTGTTCAAGAAGATCCAAAAAAATCGTACCTCAACTTTGATGTTTTGTTGTTCCAAAACTTTTTCAACAATTGTCAACGCTTTCAAAAATTTCGTCATCAAAATCAAGATTCCAATTTTTAACCAATTAATTTTTGCCATTTTTAACCCCTTTTTTTGGCTGAATGATTTTTGTTTTTTGGAAAATTTTTAATGAACTTTAAGTTTTCAATAATTGGAAATTTACCATAATTTGCGTTAAAAATCAAGAAAAAAATTTAAATTTTTTTAATAAATCAAGACACAATAAAAAAAATTGCATATTTGAAAGTGTGAAATTAATAGTTCTTTTTTCTTAGAAAGCAAGCCTTAATTTTAATAAAAATGCACTATTCCTCAAAAATCTCCATTTAAAAAAAAATCAATGCTGGGCACTGAATTGGAATGACTTTTTAAAAAAAATTTAATTTAAAATAGCCTTTTTTTTCGGCAGCATAAGTTTGACAGAAAAACAAAATGAATAATGATTTTCACAGAATATCACATTTTGATTTTTCAGCCCATGGATTAACTCTTTTATCTACTGGATTGACAAGTGGATCATGTTCTTGTTGACTTTCAATATAACGTTTCAATCTGGAAATAAATGATGTTATGAATAAGATTAACATTTAAAACTCACTCAGCTGCAGATGTAGAAATTGGCGTTCTTTGAATATTCAATTGATGACGCAAACTATCAACACTTCTTTGTACGTCAGATTTGTCCATTGTTTTTACTAGAAAAAAAATATCAGTTTTAAATGACAAGTTCAATGGTTTAAACAAACACAAACATTTTGGGGAAAAAATGTAAAAAAATAAAACCAAAAAAAAAATAACTTTTTTCCGAAAAATTATCAATTGATTTTTTTGTTTCAAATTTGGCGGTCAAATAAATTGAGTCAATTATAAACGCACATTTAAAAAAAATTGGTAAAAGTTTCAAGAAAATGGATTTTTTTTTTCAATTGAAAAATGGGATTTTGTTTTCCAAAAGGATTTAAAAAATTTAAATATCTAAAAAAAAATGTTGATAACAAAAAAATTTTTTAAGGAAGATAAAAATAAAGAAAAAATCTTATAATTGGATAAAATTTAATGAACATAAAGCTAAATGTTTCGAAAATGCAACAATGGCATCGTTTCATATTTAGCTGGACAAGCACGCACATACAAAATCGATTTGCAAGACTTTCGTCAATTCGATTTCCGTTAAGCAAAAAAGGAGGACACACAGGGATCCAATGCACATAACACCGTTACGGCGCTCGAGTCTTTTGGCTAAGGGCCGGCCTCTTCTTCCGGAGCTGCTGTTGGCGTTTTTCAATAAAAATGAGCCAGCTGCAGAGATGCTCTGAAAAAAAAAAAATAACAGACTAGACCAGAGTTTAGGACAAACAATTCATAACATCTTTAAATTTATTATCTCAATTAAAATTTACGTCAAGATTCTAAAAATAAAAACTTCCAATTAGAAGTAAACATTGACTCAAATGTTGTTGAACTTAAATTACTGTAAACATTATAAGGTTTCACGTTTGGATGAGTTTTAGACGATAATCAGGCTAATCGCTTCTTTTTTTACAATCTGTTTTTAGGACAATTATGCCTGTCTAACATTGAGTTTTTTGCAAGAAAAGATTATTTTTGCAACAATCAATTCCAACTTTTTGGAACTTCCAAAAAAATTCAAAAAAATGAAAATGCAAATTTTTGAAGATGAATCATCAAAAATCGTCAAAAAACCACAAAAAGTTCAAAATATTTTAGATGAATTTTTCACAGCTGGGGTTTTCATTGTTCAATGTTCATACTGATTCCCCCTCCCAATTCGGAAGGAAGATCAACGCAATCTTCTTGTTGATTTCCATAAAAATCCGTTAGCATTAAAAATGGATTGATTGACAAAAGGATTCATCCAAATATATAAAACGTCCACCAAATTTTCAAAAAGACGCACAATTTCGGACTTGCAGCATGAAAGTAATGAAAAATTGGGTCGCGCAGTAGTGTTGAAGTTGGAAGGATGAAATTCTGACAAAGTCAGACGTTAACTTTTTTTTGATGCTTCAAGATTGTATTGAAACTGTGAAATTGTTTTTTCTTGTTTGAATGGTTTAAAAAATTACGGTCATGTTTTAGATATGAGGCTTATACTGGTATTCCTAACGATATCAGTGCTGTTCACCGTCCAGGGCATTGATGTTGATTCAGTAGAACCTAAACCTGAACCTGAACCAGCTCCAAAAAATGATCAATTACCCAACACGGCGCATGAGTCATTACCGGAAATGACGGTGGAACATCTGGAAACGGATCTGGAAGTGATCTCTAATGTTGATGACGCATTGGATAAACTTGATAGCAGTACTCAAACCAGTTCAAAGGATGATTTGGCAAAGAGGATGCCAATAAATCTCAACGATGTGAGCGTTGAAGATTACGGAAATGATGAAGAGGATGTGAGTTTTTTACGGATTTGAGCAATTTCACGTATGTGCTTCAGTCAAAACCGGACAATGTAGACAATGATGCTATTCAACAATTGGTAGATCGGTTTTTGAATGAGGGAACATTACAAGAAGATGCGAATAAGAAAATCAACAAAGAAGTCCAAGCTTTGATTGGATCAACAGATTATTGGAAACCTGTTGCTCCAGAGGTGAGTTTCACAAACAATTTCGAAAGTATTGATTGATTTTAGACAAAAGACTCGGTCAAAAACAATGATGAAGCAATTAAATGGATCCAAGGATACAACGTCGAAGCTTCAAAGATTCTTAAACAAGTGGCATTGGCAGGTTGGAATTATCAAACTGCTGTTTCAGCAGAAACTAAGAAATATCTTGATGAGGCAGAAGATGGTCTTAGACAATTTTTACATGCTACATCAACTCAAGCAAGACAATTTGATTTGAATTCGGTTTCTGATGCTTTAACGAAACGCCAGATTGAGCTCATTAGCATTGAAGGAGTTAATGCCCTGGAAGATTCAGAATTCCAAGAATACAACCAGATTTTGTCATCAATAAACAAGGCTTTCACGGCAACTGATGTTTGCGAAACACCAGATCAAAAAACACCATGTTTCACAAAATTCACTGATTTTTCAGGAATTATTGCTGGAACACATGATGCACAAAAATTATTAAATTTGTGGAAATCTTGGCGAAACACTGTTGGACAAAACTTGACAAAAAATTATGAAAGACTTATTCAATTGACAAACAAAGCAGCAGAAAAGAATGGTTTTAAAAATGCTGGACAAATGTGGTTGTCACCATTTGATTTGTCAACAAGAACAACAAAACAAGAAATTGATCTTATGGCTGAAGTTGACAAAGTTTACTTGCAAATTGAACCGTTTTATAAACAGGTAAAAGACAAAAAATAAAAAACAATATGAAAGAAAAATATTTTTCAGCTTCACGCTTATATTAGACGAGAAATTGCAGCAATATACAAGGACCAGTCGTCAATCACTCGCGATGGTCCAATTCCAATTCATCTTCTGAGTTTGTTTACTTTAACCCGTTTTTTTTCATTAAAAATGTAATTTAAGAAGGCGAAGGAGGAGGAGATTGGAGCATGTATTATGAAGCAACAAAACCATTTGATGCTGAAGATGTTATTCCTGAAGAAATTGTCATGTCTTTGAAACAACAAAATTTTACTGCCAAATCAATGTTCACAAAAGTAAATTGCAATTTTTTCAAAACAAAAAATTGGGGGAAACTTTCAGGCTTATCGATATTTCAAATATCTTGGTTTTGGAAAATTGCCAAAAACTTTGTGGACAAATTCTGTGTTTTCAAGAATATGGAGCAAAGATATGATTTGTGATCCAGCCACAGCATATGACATGATGGATGGTGAAGATTACAGAATCAAAGCTTGTGGACAACTTAAAGAATCTGATTTCATTCAAACTCATAAATTATTCGCAGAATTGTACTACAAATATTTGCCAAAAGAAAATCCAATTTTGTTACGTGATGCACCAAATCCAAGCTTTTTGAAAGCTGTTCAAAATGCATTTGGAGTTGTTGCAGCAAATTCAGATTACATGAAATCACAAATGATTCTTGGTGAAAATGCTTTTAGAGATGAAGCAATCATGGTCAACAAATTGTACAAAGAAGCATTGGCTGATTTGGTGAAATTGCCATTTGATATGGTCAGCGATAAATGGCGATTTGGCGCATTTGGCAAGCAATATGACAGCACAAAATGGAGCTCCATCTGGTGGAAATTGCGAGAAAAAATTCAAGGTGTCAGTCCACCTGCGGAAGCAGCTATGGAATTTGATGCGGTCAGTATTCCAAGCATTGTCAAGCAACAATCACCTGCCATGAAACATTTTGTGACGTACGTGCTTCAATTCCAAATCTTGGATGCATTGTGCATGGGTGATAGTACCCCGTTGGTGAGTCCATTCTTTTTTATCCACCGATGATTAGGATCTTCTAGAGTGAAGGATGCATTCCCAAAAAAGAAAATGTTCAAAAAATCATTGAAGTCATGAAAAAAGGTGCCAAAATCAACTGGGTTGAAGCTTTGGAAGAAATTACTGGTTCCAGAAAATTGGATGCTACACCTTTATTGTTGTATTTTGAACCACTTCACAATTGGTTATTGACTGCCAACAAAAAAGCACAAGTATTTGTTGGATGGGATGGCAAAGGTGAACCATTCAAACCAGAAGAATTACCAGAAATCAATCTTCCAAGTGGAGATGAAGCAAACTTTGTGTTTTCAGAAGACAATTTTGCTTATCCTGGTGGTGATTGTTCAAGTGGACGTGAATGTTTGTTGGAATCAGAATGCAATGGAACAGTTTGTGTTTGTAAAAAAGGAACTTATACTTTTGAAGTTGGTGGAACATACAATTGTGTTCCAGAAAATCCAAAAGATGCAGGTTTTGGTGATGGAAACAATTTAGTTTTGGAATTAAATCCAGCAGAAACCACAAGTCCATCAACAATAACTACAAAGATTCCTGTTACAAAAAAATCAAATAATAATGCTCAATTAAATCATTTCAATTTCTTGTTTTTGATGTTAATTATGTTGAATTATTGGTTTTAAATTATTTTGAAAAATGTCAAGAGATATAATATAAAAATTTTTGTCATCATTTATTCAAAAATAACAGCGGTAATTTTCGTTTTCTGGTCATATTGCAGGAAAAAAACAACAATCAACTCAACAACGTGACAAGTCACAAAGAATTCATATAAAAATGTTTTGCAAAATTCGTTCGTTTTTTTAAGGAAAATGTTATGGGCAGTGTTGTGGGAGCATTTGAACTTGAGTTAAATTTCTGGTGTAAAAAATACAATCGCACCCGCATCGTTATATTCTCTGTACAACACCGATGTTTTAGACTTGAATAGTACAGCATGTACTGTGAAAAAAGTTTAAAAAAGTTGAGTTGAAAAGTAATGAAAATAAAAGTTTGAAAAAAACCGCTATAAGTCGAATCTATGACGCTCACGTTTTTTTAAAATGGTTGAGAGTATCTTGCAGGTGTTCCATTTGCTGTTGGTTGACGAACAGTTGGTGGGGGTTGAGAATAATCATAACCATTGGTGTAACCACCAGCTGTTGGAGCAGCATTTTGTTGATAATATGCTTGATTACTATACCAATCACTCCAAGCACCTCCGGCATATGGCATAGCATTCATTTGTCCCCAATTATTTCCAAACCATTGACCAGCATTTTGAATCATTGCACCACCACGCATACCATTGGTGTAACCAGTACGCATACCACCCATTCCGCGTGATGTTGCATTAAAACGCTTATTTTGTGGTACAGCTTTTTTGACATCGCATTCACGGGTTCCAAATGTTTGACGAGAAAGTGCAGCTGCAGTATCCGCACTTTCTTCTTCTTCGAACACGATGAAAGCAAAGTTTCGTCGGGTTTTGGTAACTTTGTCAAATGGCCATTCAATATCTTCAACTTTTCCATATTGTTCAAAATGACCACGCAATTCATCTTCTGAAATATAAACAAATATTAACCGACTCCATTAAAACCAACCAGGAAAGTCAGCTGGAAGCCCACCAACAAAAACTTTTTTGTTTTCACGAGACTTTGCAGGTTTAACTTCAACTTGTTTTCCTTTAATATCTTGTTCACGTTGCATCAATGCTTTTTTACAACCTTCAGCTGAACCAAATTCTACAAATGCAAAACCACGAGAACGTCCAGTATTTCGATCAAATTTAACTTGGGCATTAGCAACTTCACCAAAATTTTTAAAATGATCAGTCAAATCTTCACTTGTAACATCATAAGCAATCCCACCAACGAAGATTTTTCTGTCTTCATTACCTTTGCTGTCTCTATTAGCATCACCATTTGCAGAATTTTTCATGTTGATAACTTGTCCATTATTTTCTTGATTTTCTGTTGAATTCATTATAATAACGTTAAAAAATTCGTTTTACAAATCTTAATTTGATATCTTTAAATAGAAGAATTATTTTTGAAAATCCATACCTTTAAAAAAACTTTAAAACAGCTTTACAAAGAGGATAAAAGAAACAATTAAATAATTGCTAGCTAAAAAATACCCTAAAAAAATATCATTTTAAGTAAATTTAATCCTTGTTTTATCGGTAGAAAGAGACGCATAATTAAAGTTCAAAAAAATAGAGATATAGCTGAGTCTACTGCCGCAAAGTATTCATCAAGGCCTCACCGTAAAGCACCGCGCTTCTGTTCAATCGGAACAACTCGCTGTAAGACCGATCCTTGGTGGACGCACAAAATGTTTGCAAAGGACAATTGAAACATTACGTGCCAGACATTCATAGCTTTCTTTCCTTGGTTGAGTTGCAGCCGAATTACCGATTGTTCGGAAAAAAAGAATTTATTGGATGCACTGGACAACTTATGTTAGTAAATAAAACCTTTTTATTTTTTTGAAACAAACGTTCATTTATTCAAGGGACTAAGGCTTTTTGTGTTCGATTTAACCCGATAAATCAACGTCACAATTTTCATCTTTTGCCAAATCCCAAGCATGAGAAACAACTGGGTTTGGATTCGTGAAAGCTTCCTGGTCATAAACAACGTCTGCTAAAAAAAGACCATTTGGAGGAGCTGCTTTCATTCCACGAAAAGCAAAGAAATTTTGTGGATGTGGAGTTTCTAATAACCACTGAACATCTTTCTCAGAAAGTCTGCCACATGCATGAGCAGCGATAACTGCAACTAATCGACGGATCTAAAAGCCAAATTAGTCGGGAAAATCTTGTCAAAAACTTACTTGTTCACGTATGAAGGATCTGGAGATGATTGTGATGTTATAATAGTGATGATCAGGACTTGTCAATGCATATCCTTCTCCTTTACTGATTGACACATTGTTTAAAACTTTCATAGTGTTCCAATAAGGATCCGTGAGCTGATCTCGCCTAGGATGTTTGAAAAATGAAGCAAAATTGTGTAATCCTTCGAGTTTTCGGCAAATGTTTGCAGCTTTTTCTATGTTGAAGTTGGGAGGCAACAACCATGAATAGTGTCCATCACTGATGAGCTCAATATTAGGCATTCTGGTGTAAATGTCATCGTTTTTAGCAACAATCAACCGATAAACATAGCGTCTATAAGACACATGTTTTCGACAGCAAAATCCTGGATGAACAGAGTGAAAATTCAGTAACTGGAATCCATCAGGTGCTACATGATTCATCAATATGTTCATTTCGTCAAGAAAAGATGATTTCCTAGCTTGATTATCATCAAGTCCACCTTGAGTTTCAAGCGGCGCATGAACAATTATTGAAGTTCGAAGAGCATGAACACCAGAATCAGTCCTATAAATTCATATATCAAATATATTTAAAAATGAACAATCAAACCTACTAGAGGGAGCCAGGAAAATCTTGCTGGTAGAAGCTTGAGTAGGATAAATACACCTTTCAAGACATCTTTGAAATGTATCAACAACTCCGTAACCATTTAGTCCTTTTGCAAACTCTGGAAATCGAGATCCATCATATCTAATCCACATCAAATACCTTCGGAAAACTCCTAACGATGTTTGAATGTTCATTTGAAAAGCGGCGAAACATTTCAAAGCGTCTCCCTCAAACAGCGATGAGCATGGACCTAGCCAAAAAAATGGTTTTAACGCGCTTGCCTGTGCGCATTTTGCTTTGAACCGACAAGCAAAAATTTTTGCTCCCAGCTTGGAAATTTTTCTGGCACTTTTTTTGGTAAAATTATTTGTTTTAATTTTTTTCATTTTAATTAATTAAAAGGCTATTATTTTTCTTTATTTTAGGCAGAAAATTTTTGTTTTTTGAATAGGTTTTCCCCATTAATTGAATGTTTTTGTTTGTTTGATTTTTTCTTATTTTTGGGTTCAAATAACGTGTTTTTTCTTTTGTTTTTATTTAGAATTGTTTTTTCCTAATGATTTTCGTTGAATTTTTAGGTTTTCTATTATATCGTTACGATTAATGATATGTAGAAAATTTTTTGATTTTTTTAAATTGAGAGGTACTTTTTTAGGTCATCCGTTCAAGAATGCCAGAAGAAAAGCAACCAGGAGTGACTACAGTGCTAACTGAACCTGTTGTAAACAAGTATGTTGCTGCCGGTAAAGTCACAAATGATGTTTTGAAGGTAAGTTTTGTGAATATTATAATAATTATTTTGTATTTTAGGAAGTTATTGCAAAAGCTGTTGAAGGTGCAGTCGTTGGAGATTTGTGCACTTATGGTGATGAACGTATCAAAGCACTTGTTGGTAATTTATTCAAGAAAGAAAAGGAAATTGAAAGAGGTAGTTGTATGCCGACATGCATTTCTATCAACAATGTTGTATGCCATTTTTCTCCATTGAAAAGCGAAAATCCAGTTGTTTTGAAAAATGGAGATGTTGTTAAGATTGATCTCGGTGCTCATATTGATGGTTACATGGCAACTGCTGCTCATACAATTGTTGTTGGAGCTACAAAGGTTTGTTCATCGGTTTTGTTGTAGGTTACAAATCCAAGTTTGTAGGATAATAAAGTTACTGGTAAGAAAGCTGATGTTGTTTTGGCTACACATTATGCTCTTGAAGCTGCAATTAGGTCATTGCATCCAAGCAAGAATTTGCAAACTACAGATGTCACAAATGCAATTTCCAAAGTTGCCGAACAATACAAAGTGGTTCCTCTTGAGAATATGCTTTCGCATCAGGTTGATAAATACGAGCACAGCGGGTTAAAAGAAATCATTCAAAATCCTACCGATGAACAGTTGGCAAAACATGAAAAGAAGAATTTTGAGGAAAATGAAGTCTATGTTATTGATATTTTCATGTCTACCGGAGAAGGAAAAGGCAAAAATAGTGAAAGTCGTACAACTGTTTACAGAAAGAACGACATTATTTATCAACTCAAGATGAAACATGCTCGGCAATTCATTTCTGAAGTTACCAAAGAATATGCCAACATGCCTTTTTCAATTCGCAATTTTGCAAATGAAGCTCAAACCAAGTATGGTGTTGTTGAATGCGAACGTCACGCTCTTATTCAACCTTATCCCGTTATTATTGAGAAAGATAGCGAATTTGTTGCTCACTTCAAATATACTGTCTTGTTAACATCGAATGGTATCACCAAAGTTGCCGGACTCACATTTGATGACACTGTTTATCAAAGTGAATACAAGATTCAAGATCCTGAACTTCGTGCTTTGATTAATGATTCACTTAAGAAGAAAGCTGCCAAGAAAGAAGACGAAAAGAAGGAATCTGGTGATGCCAAGAAGGATGAGGCCAAAGATGGAAAAAAGGAAGAAACAAAGAAATAAGCCGTTGAATTTTTTTTGTTATGAAAAAATTGTTTTTGGTCCAAAGTTTGATTAAAATCAAATAAAGTTGACCTGAAAAAAAAATTAATTAAAAAGAAAATGATTTAAAAAAATAAATATTTCATTTTCAAAGAAGCTGTAAAATTTAATGAGCAAATTTGTTCAGAAATATAAATCTACAATTCAATTAGATTCAGTTTTTGTACGTCGTTTTCGTCGATATTGTGAATGAGAAGATGGGACCAACAATCCAGTTTCACGATATCTTGTTATGATCTTGGATACACATCCATGAGAAATGCAAAGTTGTTTTGAAATTGCATTAACCTTCATTCCCGCTTGGAATAATTGGATGATGCGATAACGTTCATCCATACACAATGGACGACCTGGACAATAAGGTCGACCATATAAATTTGTTCCTTTTCCTAAAAAATTTTTTTTGTCAAGAACTGAAACTTTTGAATTGATTTACCTTTATCATTAGGATTAGTCAATTTTCGACGAGTTCTTGGCTTCTTTTTAGGTTCAGAAGAAGCTTCAGATGTTGCATTTGAATGAGTAGAAGTTGAGGACACTGAACATGGATTAGGTTCCTCGTTTTCAGTTCTGATTTGAAAATAACATGTATTGTAAGTCCCTTGTAAATAATGCGTAGTTGTTGTTGACGATGATGCGAATATACAACATGGAGCACGTGAATTTGATTTGTTTCCCTTGAATCATGAACTTTTAACAAAAACGTGAAAATTAAAAACTTACATTTAGCCAAGCATAAAAATCACGTTCAAGAGTAGCTGGGGTGGATAAATCAATGATGCAATGACACCATCGTGGTGATGTCATTGATTCATAACTTTGAATATATTTTGTATGATCAAATGTTAAAGAATCCATAAAATGAACAAAGGTTTTTTGTCAAAATTTGGAAGCTAAATGGAAAAGCGAAAGTCGCAAATCGTCCGTTAGCAATGAAAGTGAAAGTGAAGTATTGCTTCTGGGTTTGATTAAGGAGGCCAGACATCTTCCAATGTTCGGAGAAGACAAACGGGTCCCAATATTTCGTCATTCAGGGCCAAACACAAGCACATACCTTTTTTTGGCTAATTCCAAATATGTTGTTGCGTGCTAACTTTGATCGTTGCCTCGCAATTGGCCTCCGGCAATTTGCCTCAGGCTAAAAAATATTGTTGACTCTGAAATGTAAGAAAAAGCCGATTGCCTGATTGCGATCATAAACCGGAGTCCGTACAAGGAATTTCAAGGATAGCACTTCAACGAAGAAATAAAAAATACAAGTACATGTTTTTTAGACTTGCTTTCACTTTCATTTCCTGCTGACTATTTTAGGCAATCTAAAAACTTTTGATTTTTGATGTAATCAAAAAATTAAGGGTTTGAAATGAATGCAAAATGATTATCAAATCTCGCATTCAAAAATTTGAACGGAAAATATAGTTTCAAAACCGGAAATCCGTGATAAATTCAAAAAGAAAACTTTGAAACTAGTTTTATCTTGAATTTTTGCAAGATTCTGGTGTTTTTTTGGGTTTTTTAAACTTTCAAATGTTATTTAACAAAAATTGTGGATGAATTGGTTTATTTTTAAAAAAATTGTAGGGCATTCAATAAAAGAAAAGGATTTTACCACGTTCAAGAACATGAAATTTGCGAAAGAACGAGGCTTAAAAATTATTCACTAATTATTGAGCCGAGATACACTGAGGTTCAATGAGCCATGATTTAAAAGGGATAAGAATTCTTGCACGGGAGGAGGGAATATGATGCTTATGATAACAACTCTAATTTACAGACAGCTTTAACAAATCCTAACTTTTGAAATTAAGCTTGGAAAACGTAGCAAGTCTGGTTGTTACTTCCATCGATGCAATAGTTGTGTGTATCGGCAATGAATGAGAATGATCCTTGTGAGCAGACAACGATGTATTCTCCTCCAAGACGGGCTTTGACTTCAGAGTGAATGGCAGCTTTGGAGAGTGCTGGGTCTTCATTCAAGTTCTACAAAAATGTCACGTTATTTGAACAGCTGAGGAAATTAGCAAACCTTAAGGATGATTTTGCGGATAGTTTGGTTGTTGCAGAGAGAATCGCTAGAAACACCGCTTTGTCCACGAACAGTTGGAGCAGGAGTTTCACGCTTCTTACGGCCGCATCCACATGGTGATGGCAAAGAAGGAAGAGAAAGTGGTGGCAATTGTGGCAAGCATGGTCTAATAACACGATAATGAACATTGCTGATAATGATGGAACTTACGGTTGGATTCTAGGAAGGCACAATTGTGGTGGTGGTGGCAAAGGAGGCAAGCACAATTGTGGTGGAGGTGGCAAGCATGGTGGTGGTGGTGGAGGGCATGGGGGTGGTGGAGGAGGAGCACATCCACATCCGCCGCCGCCTAAAAATTGCATTGATTATCTTTTTCGGAAAATTTGCTCACCTCCGCCGCCGAAGAAGATTGCGGAAGCCATGGGGATAATAGCAACAATCAAAAGTGTCTTTGAAATCATTTTTGATTTGATTCCCAGTAGAAACTGATGCCGAATTTAGCCGGAAAGTCAATTTTATACTCCCCAAATGGTCAGCAAGGAGGCGGTCGATCCGCTTCTTAGCGTGAGATTTCTTGCCTTTTGTTAACGGCGAGCTAAGAGATCCAGAACAGGTTTTTCCTTTGATCAAAGAAGTTCAGATAAACTCTTGCATTTTTATGCTTGATGATTTACGAGAATGCATTTTTTTGGAATGTTGCCAAGATTTTTCCAAATGATTGACGCTCAAAATGGCATTTTTTAAATTTGTTTGCATCAGGAAATTACACTTCAAAAAAAGTGAAAGAATGCACTTGAACAATTGATGTCCCTGAACCATCGGATATGTTGAAATTTTTATGGCCTGAGGCTCCTCCAATGTCTCATGTTTTTCTTTGCCCAACGTCACAATGAGAAATCCAGTTGCAAGCGTTAGAATGATGCTGCGTCAGATGTACTTCCTCATGAGGTGTAATGGGATAAATTCCTTGTAAAAAATGATTCAACTAACTGGATCAAAATTGTGAAATTTTCTTCCTCATCATTTTTGACAACTTTTTCATTTTTTTGTATGGTAACGTTGCAACAGATTTTCATGAATCAATTTTTTTGGAAAAAATTTATTGTGTCATTTAGGAAACTACCGGGATTTCCTAGACTTGTAGTTTAGTCCCGATTCGATACCAGTTTTGAAACCTGATATATGGAATCCAAATTTCTTGTTTATGATAAAAAAGCATTTGAACCAAAAAAATCCTAATTGAAAACATGAAGATTTGGACATCTTTGCTTTTTGAAAAAAAATTTCCAAAATTTTTAGTGAAACAATCATCAATCTTGGATAAAAGAATTCCGGACTTGAGACTTGTTTTTAATTTGCCCTAGAATCGAAATTCAAGATTAAGTCGACCGAGATTTTCAGTTTTAAGAAAATGAATTGTCAATTCTGATATCCGGTTTTCATGAAAAACCAAAAAAAAAATTTTTCACGTCAAAAAGAAGCAAAAAAATGGTGACAAAAAGTTGTAAAAAAATAGCCAAAAAAGATTCGAGACTAACAAAAAAAATCAAAGCAATTAAAATCGAGTCCGCAATTTACATTCTTCAAATGCCAAAAATTAAAAAAAGTCATTCAAATTTGAATAAAGTCGCAAAATACAATGACGTTACTTTTTTGCATCAAAAACGAGGTCGGAAGATGTCTAATTGTTTTCGAACGTATCCGGGTCATTGCCAGTTTTTGTGGACAATTCATAGGTTAAATTCTGAAGATCGATGACTTTTGTTGTATTTTTTATTTTATTTTTGTGGTTAAAATTTACTTATTCTTTATCAGGTAATTTCTTACCAAAAATTTGGGAGTAAAACAATTTTTAGTAACAGTCAGCTGTTCTGTCAAACAAATTGATTTACTTTTTATTTTTGATGATCCGTTTTATGGCATGATTTCCATGAAACCAAAAGATTCATGTTTTGTCAAAGGTGATGGACATCCAAAATTGTTATTGACTTTGGCATTAGGGAATGGAACAGGTCAAAAATGTTCGGTCATCCAACGTGAAGGTTTTAATTTGGCCGTGATTGACGTCAATGTCCATTCAGAATTACAAACAAATGATGATATTTCCTATTTGATTCGATGCCCAATCATGAATCCTCATGAAAAAATCCAAAAAACCAACAAGATTGAAATGCCGCCTGGTGCAACGCTCGAAATTGTTGACAAAAGTGTCATGCAGAAAAAGCAACCGGCTATTGTTGGAAAACCTTATGATTTGAAGCTTGTTCTCCCTTCAAACTTGGAATTTGACATCAAAATTGGCCAATGTATTGCCTTCACCACAGAAAATGAGTTTGCATTTTTGCCTTTGACGGATGAGGTTGGTTTGTGTTGGAATGATGGATGATAGAAATTTTTTTAGGATGGTTGTCCATTGAACAAGAATCTAATTCATGATTTTCACATGAAATCCAACCTTCATCAAACAAATTCCAACTTTAAAACCAAAATTGAAGTAGCTGATCTTGGAAATTCGGGACATTTGTATTTGCAATGTGAACTCAAAACATGTCCTCAAAAATGCCAACAAGTAGGTGTTTTTTATTTAGCGGCAAATTTCTTGAAAATGGTAAAAACAACAGCGGCGAAACATTAAAATTATCAATTTTGGCGTTTTTTTGGTTGCATTTTAACCAAGAAGTTCATTACTTCTGGCTCTTCTGTCCCGTCTATTGATCAATGCATTCAAAAGATAGGTGATTTGTTCTTCATCATACAACGATTTTCCTTCATCATCAGATGGAACCCATTCTTGTGAAATCATTGCATCTGAAATTGAGTTTTATCACCTTTGAAAAAAAAATCACAGACCATTGTTTACACTTCTTTTTCCAAAAAGTTCTTTGGCACGACGGATATTTCGCCCATAAATGTCAGGTGAAGCTGAAAAAAAAAGTTGAATTTCAAGGTCTTTCTCAGATGCTTACCTCTTTTACCAAATAATTCACGTGCACCTCTTCTTTTAGCCATTAAAAGATCAGAATTGAGCAATCTTTGAAGAAAAAGTTTATCATTTTGTGGTAAACCATCAGCACAATTGACAACAATAATTGTGGATAAAAATGCAATAAGGCAACAACTAAACAATGTACTTGTTTTCATCATTCAGAAAAAAACCCTGAAAAAAATTTTGAAGTTAAAACTTGGAGATGAAAAAAAAATCAAACTTTGATGTGAAAATCTTGTTTAAAAAGCTGTTCTTTTATTCTAAATTCTGATATTTGATACAATTCTCATCACATTATCCATTTTTTGAAAGTGATATCGGCAAAACAAACAAAAAAGTGCGCAAATCAGGAACCCATTATGTGTGAAATTGAAGATTTAGTTTTTTTAAAACTTTAGCATTAAAACCACGGATAAAGTATCCTCCTACTATTTACGTCATTTTTCCTTCATATCATTTTGAAATCTTAATTTTTTGTTTATATTGATAATTTTAGATTGACTGCAATAATCCAAAACACAATTCTGATGGAAATTTGCATAATAAAACCTTTCAAACATTTTTGGCAGCAACTCAAGTTGAAATTGAAAAACCGAAACACAAAAAACTTGTTCCATGCAATTCTTTTCTTGATTCTCCAATTACAGTATGGATTATAACGGCCATTTTGGCAATATTAGCCACTGGTGTTTGGTATTTGACCATCATGAAGCACAAAGATTGTTTGTTTGTAAGTTTTTTTGACCCAGATACATTTTTGATTTTTGGCGCCAAAAAGTTACTTTTTTATCAGTGTTTGTCCATTTCCTTGTTATTCCATTTTTTAGTCAGCGTTAATGTTGCCAAAATTTGGATGGAAGAAAAATATCAAAAACAGCTTCAAAAAGACATTTTCAAGGTTTGTTATCAATGTTTTGAAACATATTTCAATATTTTTTTCAGAGTCATGTTGTTTTTTGACAAAAATAAAACAGGAGATAAGCAAGAAAGCGCTTTTTTGGGTGAATATTCGTCAGCTGTTTTCCCACTTCCACCAAAAGTAAAAATATCGAAGCCAATTCCAAATTATCATGACAGTATTAATCTGACAGAAATCATTTCAATTCCTCCAGCTAATCATGAACCAGATATTCTTGATCAATTGGATTTGGTCCCAGATCCACCAAATTATTCCATTGTGACCAAATCATTGAACTTTGAGAACAAAAAAGCAGAAAATGGGTTACAAGTTAGTTATGCTGTTGATAAAAAACCTGTTAGTTGCAACAGCACTCTCGATCGACCAATAAAACCACACAATTTTCAAGAAATTTATTCATCAATCGATCAACAAGAAAAATTCAGTAAAGTCACTTGCGTTGATCCAGAATTACTTGCTGGTTTAAATTCTTCAAATCTTCTTGTTGATTTGCAGAAATTATCAGAATCATTGAAGATTTTGAGAGATTCTACGTCAATTCAAAGTCAATCAAGTAGTATTGAACGTCCAAGATCAACGGGTTCAGCATATCACATGTTACCGACTATGCAAAGTCATTAAATAGAAAAACTATTTTTGCAAATTATGGAAAATCATTTGATTAATTAGTTTGTCAACTACTAACTATAAATCTTTGACAACTGAATGTTTATTTTTTGTAGACAGAAACTCGGGTTCCTTACAGTTATTTTCATTTTCTCCCGTCAAAATTAGATAAGAAAATATTATCAGTAGATCATCGTTCACACATCCCATAAAAATTGAGGTTATCAGAAAAGTAAAGCACAAGACTATTCGCCACAAATGTCCTCTTATTCGGCCAAGAATATGGGTTTATTAAAATTTTGTGTTTTGTTTGTATTTTTGTCAAAATGTGAAAGTAGCAAAATTTTATTCATTTCGCCATCGTTGTCGAACAGCGTTGTAATGCAAGCTGGAAGATTGGCGGATTTACTTGTTCAAAATGGCCACAATGTGGTGTGTTTTGCTTTTTGAATGATCATTAGTCAACGTTTTTGTCAAATTTTGAAAATAATTGTTTCAGACATTTGTTATTCCTGAATTATCCAGTAAAAACCAGCACAATGGAACAAAATTGGCCAAAGTTATCAGAATCGGTGGAATCAGGGATTATTGGGGAGAAGCTTTGGAATATTACTTATCCGACACATGGATCAACAAACTGACGCCGTTTTACAAAATGATAGTGATGGCAGAATCTCAAATGATGTTTTGCCGTGATTTCTTGAGAAAAAGAAATGAGTGGAATCATTTGAAAGATGAACACTTTGATGTTGTGCTCACCAACAGTTTGGATTTTTGTGATCTTGGATATGCTCATTATCTCGAAATCAATGCCCACATTTGGCTTGTTACTGGAGCTTTGCATGAATTCAATTATCAAGTTCTTGGTAAGATTTACTCCACTTGCAAATAATGTGTCTTTTTCAGGTGTTCATCATCCTGTAAGTTACATCCCAACCATGGAAGACAATTTAAAAGGAACTAAAATGGGTATTGTTGAGCGTGCTCACAACATGTACATGTGGTTTCAAGCTCATTTGCTGCGCAATTATTATTATCACAGAGCACAAAGTGTGTTTCGTGCAGAAATCAATCCTAATTTTCCTGACCTACACGAATTGGGGTCAAAAGTTGCTTTAACTTTTGTCAACGACAACGAATTCTTGGATTTTGCTGGACCAACACTCAACAAAATCAAGTTTATTGGAGGTGCAGGATTGCAACAACCACAAAAACTGGATGAAAATTGGGAAGTGTTAATGCAGAAGGGCAAAAAAGGCGCCATTCTGGTGTCGTTTGGAACGGCATTCAATCCCATGTTTTTCCCGCCAGAAACCAAAAAGAGTCTTATTCGCGCCTTCCAACATTTCTCGGATTATCATTTTATTTTTAAAGCACAAAAAGATGATTCGGTGTTGGTTCAATTGTTGGAAAACACCACAAATGTGGACATTGTTGAATGGGTGCCGCAATCAGACATTCTCGCCCATCCACGTTTACGCGGATTCATCAGTCATGGCGGTATGAACAGTGTCGTGGAAACGGCATTGAGAGGTGTGCCAGTCATTGTTTTACCCTTATTCTTTGATCAATTGAGAAATGCCAAAATGGTCGAGTACAGAGAAATTGGATTATTTTTGGAACCAGAAAACTTGTCTGAAAAAAATTTGATTGAAAAAATTGACAGGTTATTGTTTGATCCAAAGTGAGTTTTTCATTAATTTCTCAGATCAATTTCCATTTCCAGATATCAAAAAGGTGCCAAACGATTGGCCAAATTGATTGCCACGAGTCCAAATCAACCAGATAAAGTTTTTCTTGATTGGACAAATTTTGTCATTGAAAATGGGCCATTACCAGAATTGATTCCAAATTCTGTCAATTTGAATTTCTTCCAATATTACTGTATTGATATTTTATGTATCTCATGTCTCATTATTTTGGCAATTTTTTATTTGATTTTCAAGTTATCAACTTTGATCAAAAATCGCAATTCAAAAGAAAAACTTGAATAAATGTCAATTTTTCAACTCGAGAACTTGACTAACATCTGCAAACCTTTGATTTTCAGATTTTTTTCGATAAGCAGCGCAAAAAAATGTTTCAAGGGCATTCAGGCTTTCAAATGTCCTCGGTGTCAGGAAGTGTCAGAAAAGCATCATTCATTTAAAGAAAAAACACCTGAAAGCTGAAATTAATCAGATGCAAAAATTGATGATCATGGATATTCAAATCAAAAAATGATAGAAAAATGACATTTTTTATGACAAAAAATTTATCATAAATTTTGATCAAGTTGACATCAAGTTACCTCAAAAAGCAACCGAAAAAAAACATTATCTGATTCTTTCACAGTTGGGGCGGAAAAATTACAAAAGTAGGCGGTTGTCAATAAGCAATATTTTTTAAATGCCATTTTAATTAGAATCAAATTCTTAATCATGTTGAAGTGCCGAAAATGTGCTGGTCATAATGTTGAAATTGCCGTACGTGGACACGCCAAAATTTGTCCTTATCGTTTGTGTCCTTGTCCAAAATGTCAAAAAGTGGTCAGTAAAAGATTATCCAGTGTTAAACGTCGGTATAAAAACAGTGATGTCGTATTTGTGAATGTTGAATGTAACAGTGGCAATGTTCGAGTTCAAGCCATTCCAAAAACACTTGTTGGTGAGTTTTTTTCTTGAAAAAAAAATTTCCAAGTTGTCCATTTTTCCAGATTCAATAAAATCCACCACAATTGTTTCAACCCCAAATCATTGCCGACAAAGTAAATCAAAAACTGATGAGGAAATGTGTTCATCAACAGCAGAACCAACAAATCAGGTCAACAGGAAGGAAGTTTTAAATCCAATGGTGAATCCGATGGTTTCAAATATTTTCAACTTGTTTAATTATTTGAAAATGGAACCAAATCAACAAATGAATTTTCTTTCAACATTTGCATGGATTCTTCAAACAACTCAAATCAACAGAACCATCGAAGACAATGTTGATGAAAACTAACAAATTATTCACAAAATACAATTAATTTATTCCAAAAAATATTACAGATTTTATATAAAATAGGAAAAATGATAATGACCTTCGAAAGAATAAACAAATCATGAAAAATTACAGCGTGTGTCGCAGTTTTGCCGGATGAGTTTTTTAGTTTATCTTTCCCTTTCTTTTGGTTTTGGCTTAGTTTGCAATGAAAGTTTGCTTGTTGCATCATGCCAATCAGACCAATATTCCTCACGCATTCGACGGACATAATCCATCAAGTTTTCTTTTTCTTCGATAAAATTTTTCAATGTTTTGCTGAGTGGCAAATAATAATAGTTGGCCAAAACAGCAAACATGACAGCATCGACGGTGGTTGCATGATCACCCATTAAAAACTTTTTGTTTCCCAAAAAAATTGACAAAGAATTTAGTTGTTTTTTGAATGCATTTTCCACTTCACTAGATGTATCACGTCCAATGCCCATGGCTTTACATTTTGCCGCCATCTGTGATAAATTTTTATTTTGAATTTAACACTTGAATAACATCAACTTACATTTCGTCTTTTTTGTCCAAGAGTAAAAGTTTTGAAAATAAATCTTTTAACTCCAACAAAATGATTGATGATACCATCAGTAGTTGCAAGAAAATTATTATTAATGGATTGGAAATAATAAATTCCCCACAATAAACTGTTTTCAATCATAACTTGATAAGCAATGGCATTTGCCCATTCAAT
This sequence comes from Panagrolaimus sp. JU765, assembly GCA_901765185.1. Classification (NCBI taxonomy): domain Eukaryota; kingdom Metazoa; phylum Nematoda; class Chromadorea; order Rhabditida; family Panagrolaimidae; genus Panagrolaimus; species Panagrolaimus sp. JU765. Next base: position 195,113 of record CABFKL010001541.1, on the reverse strand, counting down.
TTCTGATAAAAATTTATCCAAATTGATGTTGAAAATTCTTCCAATTTCAGAAATGATATAATTGGTATCAGCAATTTGTCGACCATTCAATTCAACAAATGGTATTTGTCCTTTATATGAAAGATGAGTGAAATCATTGCTAATGTTGTGATATGGAACTTCAGCAATTCTTAACCATGTTTCCAATTTAAGACAAAATGGTGATATCGATGGAATTGCTCCAGCTCTTGGCATTTGAACCAAATAAACAACATCTTTTTCCCAATCTCTTACCAAAAGTGGTGTACTCATCGTGAAAACTTCTTCACTACTAATGCTTCAAAAAAAAATAAAAATTCGCATTGTTTTCGCTTGACTTTGTCGATAAAACTATGGCGACAAGTTGTGTTGCTTGGAATCACAATTTCATAAACACAAACCAAATGAACCAAAATTGTTGAACAAATTCTTATAATCATGAAAAATTTGAAAATAACATCTGAAAAAAAAAACAAAAAAAAAAATCAAATCCTAAAATCCATCTCAAAAACACAAAAATCAGTTATTTGAATGAAGATTTCATAAATTCATGATTTAACTACAAATTTCACCAGTTAAGATCAAAAATAAATCATGAAAACACGTTTTATTCGAATATGAAGCCAATCAAAAGCTTTTCCTGAAATCTACCTTGAAAAATGAAATTTTGACTTTTTGACAAATTGTTCCAAATGCCAAAGTAATCACAGTTGGTCATTTTTCAAAAAAGTTTCTTTGGAAACGATTGGTGGTCTTCAGTTTCCTTCATGGCCATCAATCGTTTCCCACTTTCAGGTGCATCACTTTATCCACAATGGATAAAAAGGCAAATGGTAGGTTTTTTTATCCCTATCAGTTGTCCCCCCTCTCCTCTATTTATCTGAGTTTTGATGTTGTAACACATTCCAGTGTGTTGCAAAAGCCAAAATTTCTACAATTTTGTTGGGAAATTTAACAAGTTTGAAATGAAAAAATCAAAGAAGTAAATGGTTTGTTTTGAAGAAATAATCATAACGACAAAAATACAGTTAAAATTACTTGCTTTCCCTTACCCCACCCCATCCAAGATTTTTGACCTTCTTTTCCCTTTTAAAATAAGGGGCAAGGGAAAAGAAGAGTCGTTTGTTGTGATCCCAAACTGTTTTAGTTTCTTCAATTTTTTCAATTTTTATTTACACCGCCCGAAGAGTGCAAAAATGAAAGTAAAAGCTTCCAACTTCATATCAGTTAAACCATTTTCTTCAATGTCCTATGATTCTTATGAGCTTAAATTCAACTTTGGAACAATTTACGGCAGTCAATCTCACCTTAACAATTCATTTTCTTCAAGTTTTGATCATATTTTTTTCATAATTTCTTGAAATAAACCATTTTTTTGGCTTTTATTGGATTTTTGGGGACATCTAAGGGGATGGGAAAATAGTAAAATAGTTTTGAATTTGATTTGTTTAAAGTTGTGGAGGTGTCAAAAATTCAAAGTTGCAGCCGCGGTTGCCAATTGTTTTTGACGCTTCTTGCCACGAAAAAATATTGCTAGTCAACAAATTTGTTGTTTGTTTCGCGGAAGTAATTCTCAACAATGTCTACTGTTCCTGATTGTGCTGCAATAACAGCTGAAGAGCTTCGTCAACGTCGTAAGGATAGAATTCTTCGTAATTCTGATGATCGTGTTCAACAAATTCTCCATCGTGAGTTGAAGCGAGAATAAGTTTTAATATTGGTTTTTTTCCTTTGTAGAAACTTCATCATCTCCAGAAGTGACAAGTCCAAGTAGTCAGTTCAGTGTTCATCCAGATGCAATCAACAAAGATATTTACTCAGCAGTGGAAGACACAATTCTGGGAGAAGAATCAGCACGAGATGTTAGCGTTGAATCTTGGTGGTCAAGCTATGGTGTTTTGAGAATTTTTTTATACTTTTTCATTGGTAAGTTTGTTATTATTATTTTTTGATAGCGACTGAAATATTTTTTAGGAGTAGGACAATATTATTTACATCGGTTTGGTACTACCAACTACATGCTTGCTATTTGTACATTAGTTACTTCGCCATTGATTTCGTATCTTTTGAATAAGCCAGAAACTGTAATAAGTATCAATATCATGGGTATGGAAGGTGGTGGACATCCTTTTATCCAACTTTCACGTTTTTGGACAATATTATGGGATACTCTGTGTGATTTTGCCTCAATGATGTTAGGTGTACTCTTCTGTTGTTTTGGACATCAAATTTATGGGATAATTAGCGGATTGATTCGTTAATCATTATTTTTTCTACGTGATAAACAGTGAGTCTACAAAAGTATGGACGCTAAACAAATATTTGTGGGATTATTCATGTAGTAATGATGAAACATTTAATGATGATGTCGAACAGTCAAAACTGCTGATGTTGTTTGTGGACGAGATGGTACTGGATGTCGACGTTCAAAAAGTTCATGACTACCATTTATCTCAACTGAAACATGTATTTTTGTTTGTCAATAAAAGTTAGTTTTACTATTTGGGATTGGACCAGTTTGTAATCCTCGACGAAGAGGTTTGGTAAAGACTGCCATGGCCAAAATATTGATGACAGAATGTGAAGAAAAGATTTGAAATGCCATAGGAGTAGTTTCTGAAAATTTATGCAATAATTTGGCCAGATTTGAAGTGTTTTACCTGCAGGATTTCCACTAGTGCGTAAAATTTCATAAGCCATCCAAATCATCGGAAGCAAAGCGGTTAACAATGGGAAAACCAACTGACTTATCAAACCAATTGTCATTTCTTTGAAAAGACGATAATCTTTTGATAATTTTGCTGATTTGTTGCGCATCAAAAGTAAAACAGCAATTACACAACAAACAAAAACTGTTGTTGAACATAAGAAAACCAAGAACAGTGATATGGCAAAGTAAACGTACACAGGTGAACTCAGAATTAGGAATGAACATGCGTGACTTTCGATGTATTGAGCCGCTTGTTGCATGTGTATTTGCGCATAAGTAATGATGTCAGATTTAGATGAAGTCAAACAAAGATGAAAAATCCATGCTGGCATTGGATAAACTATTTGAATGGTCATTGAAATGATTACAGCTTTTTTTGAACGAAAAATTGTTTTATTTCCTAAGATTTTTGTCATGTGGTACAAGATGGCATTGACCAATGACAAACCATACATTCCAAACAATTGGATGAGTATTGCCTGGAATACCAGGTTTTTTCTCTGTTAAACCAGTTAAAAACTTACATATGGGAGATCAACAGCAAAGAACTTGTCAAAATTTCTTGTCCAACCAGCAGCACAGAATCCAAAAACAGGTAAAAGTGGGTAACCGACAAAATAGAAGGAAAGGTGGAGATCAACGATCGTGGCACAGATCTAAGATGGAAAATGAGCTAAAAATGATGTCAAAAACTTACAGCAATGTTCAAAAGATGATATTTGTAAGCTCCAATGATTTTGAATGGACATCTGATGATGTAACTGATACCAAAAACATTGATGAGGATTGTCATGATTCCCGAAACAATCAAACCAAATTGATAATTGGAAATCATTTGTTCGTTGATCGAAAGTCGTTGAGAAATGTTGAGTTGCATGTTTTTCTCAGATATGATGAAAAGTTGTGGAAAATGTTAATGTTTCACCAATTTGGACAGGTGTTTACCAGAAGAAACGTCAGCAAACTTGACTGCGTAAGTCAAAAAAATACTAAATTTAAAAAAAAAACCTTGATGTGAGTTTTAGTTGGATTAAATGTTTTAATTAATCAGACCACCATATTTTATACCATCCTGTTGAACAGTTTGACTTGACAATTCTCATGGGTTTCATTAGCATCGGTTGCTTTAGGATACCTTAACCTAAACAGGATTTAAAATCTCAAGGGATGATCTTTTGGGAGGGCAAACGACCACCTTTTCCGTTAGATTTGCAGAAGTTTTCATTTAACCTTTGAGATTTTGTACCTACAGCATCCATTTTTAAATATGGTACACAGAAATGTCAAATCAAAAATGACAAATTAAATTCAAAAAAATTTTTTATAAAATTATTATAATTAGAAGCGTATATGTAAACAAAAAATCAAACTGATGCATAAATCTAAAAATGATATTTTCTTTTCTTGATTTTTGACAACATATCAGCAAAAGATGAATCATCTTCGGTTTCAACTGGGAAAACAGGCAACTAAACCGTCAAAATTAGTCAAATATCAAAACTTGAAATACATTACCGGTTTTGTGTGGAATAACCTCCTTGATACCAACACGTTATATTCAGTCATTTCGGGATCAAAACCGTCAGCTAAGTAATAGCCTGCAAAATCATCATATATGACGACGTGGCGGTCTGCTAAAAAGTAGTTTTATAATCTCAAAACTATTGAAACAAACCAACCATTGTAAGCGCGCATTTTCAAATACCGAAGTATAATTCTAAGTTCATGTTTGATATCGAATATCAACATTTCAATTGCTTCTTCTGATAATCCATGCAATCCAACTTTTTCTGCAAGTAGTTTAAAGCAATCACGAAATATATTGAACTCAGCTGTTCTTCTTATTCTTCTCCGTATTATTCGTCTTCTATATCTAAACATATCTGAAAGAATGATTATTACAACAAAAAGCTATAAAAAAATGAAATCAGGGACGTGCACTGCACGACATGCCGAAAACAAAAGAAGCGCGAAACAAAATTTTTCAATTTTGAAATGGTCTTTGAACCTTTTTGAACGCGGTCACCAAAGTTTTTCCATAAAAAAATACCTTGTTTTTGCCAAAATCAATAAAACTTTTATCATAAATTATTTAAATTTATAAAGCTCTAACTGGGAACTGTTAAATTCATTCTTCCAAGTTCATCTTCAATAGCAACAATATTTTTCTCAAGTATTTCAATTTCTTCCAATCGACCAGATTCAGCTGCTTGTTTCAAGAAATTCTTCAAAATCAAATATTGTTGTTGCAATGGATCCATTTCTTCATCATTAGTAAATGGATTATGACGAATAACTGGTTCTGGTGTCCAACCATCCTCTGCTTTTATTCCTGAGAATGATGCACTCGTTTTTATTGCTGGTGGTCTATGATTAACCTTCTTATTTGAAACACGATCACCACCAAGTGAATTTGTTGAAAATGACTGAAAAATAGAAAAGCGTAACTTTGAATGTCGGATTTCAAACTTACATCACTGAATCGTAATTTCTCACGATATTTTATCTGTAATTGTTTGTATTCTTCTAATGATGGTGGTTCACTGAGATCTTGGAATGATTCTTTCAATGATATGAGTGAAATATACCGGATATTTGAACGCAATATAAATTCTCGTGGTGTTGGTCTTTCTGCCATTGGATCATCATTTAAACCCCAATTTTCAATTCTTTCAATCAACGTTTGAATTTCATGTTGAATAGCAACTAATTTCTTGCGTAAATTGATAGCAGCATCAAGTGTGTATAAACTTTCGCCATTTTGTAATGACGTTACCATTCTCTTATAGGATGGAGCCAAATTTGATGCTTCAATCAATAACTGGCATAATTTTTCATACAAATCCTTGAAGATGAACAATGATTGCACTGATTCAATAGCTTGACTACGCCGTTGAAGAAGTTTATCACATTTGGTGCAAATTCGGAATGTTAACTCATCTTTTGGAATAATATTAGGATCCAGCAGTTTTCCTAAAACATCAATTGGGAAAATGAGATGAAAAACAAAAAACGTACGAGCAACATCAAGTGAAAGAAACAATGTACAACTTTTGCATACAACTGAACCACATAAGCGACAATGATGCCTTCGACGAACCAAATGAAATTTTACTGCACATAACTGACAAGCTGGAACTGAATCTGCAACCCATGGAACAGTATCTTTCTCAAAATCTAAAACTAAAAACTCAAATAAGCGTTATTAACAAATATCAACTGACTTTTCCGTTCAATATCAGGTGGACGATCTGACATTAACTTATCCAAACGCATGATAAGCTTATTTGTTTCAGTGACATTGTAGTTGACACATCTATCGCGTTCTTCAGTAAAAAAATCTCGCAAACTTCTATGACATCCTGTAAGCTCAACATCATCGACAATAAAATAAGAAATTACCCAATTGTTGTTCCATGATCCTTTGTACATCTACAACTTCAAGATAACCGGTTCAACATTAAAGCTCAGGACAAATGTGATATATCTGAAAATAGGAAAAATAATGTAAACAAACAAATTGTACAAAAAAACAACGTGAACATAAAAAAAACGTGATTTCCACTTCACACACTTCAATGGAACAAAAAATGCTCACTTTAGTGGCTTTATTCCAAATTTCTGAGTTTTTCCAACGTACATTTGAAAAATAAAATCAAAAACATAGATAAACACCAGCTATAAAAACGTGAATCAAACGTGATGAATCAAAACAAAAACAATGCTTTTTAAAGGTCCTGTCACGAACTTGATATTCTTTAGCATCAAAATTTCCGGCTCAATTCATTTGAATCAAAAGTTTTTTAGCTTTACAAAAACAGGAAGTTCAAATTTTTCAACATTTCCTTAATAACACATAAAATTAAGCATTTTATTAGCCGCAAACAGTGATAATGGCATTCTTAATTCTTGTTTCCGTATGCGACCAATCATCTGAAGTAACTTTACTTCACATAACTGAAAAGAAGAACAAACAATTTTTTTTTGATTTGATGATGCTTCAATGCGTTTAGCAATTTCTAGAAAAGTCAGTGATCCAGCATTAATCTTGGACATTTTTTAAACCATTTCGTTGAATCCCTGGTCTTGTAAAACCATTTGGACAGAGTTTCCATCCACTGACTGATGAATATTGTGCTCCAAAAAGTTCCAAAAACTTTAAAATAAAATGTCAACAATTTTTTAGAAATCAACGAAAAATCTTGACCAATAAAATGGCTCAAACCTTTTCGACTGACCATGGTGTGAGTCTGTTCATTTTCATTTTGTCAAGCAAATAACGACAACGTCGTGGGTGGTCTTTGTTTTTGCGTTTTCGTTGCAGGTCTAGAACAAAACCGAGTTTGTAAAATTTTTTTTGGCAAATCTTTATTCTTTCATGTCATGATTTATCAGATTAATAGTTTTATTTTGTACAAGATCTCATTTAGAACTGGAAAATTGATTAATGGCGTTTTTAACTTGTGTAAAACTGTTTGCAAGGGAATTCATTGACTGAGATTCTTGTCCTGTTGTTATTGTCATGTTATTCATCAAACTCTAGAAATAATTTGTTCAAGACTCAATGGTTTACAAAGTTTTGTTTACCAATTTACGATCCACAAAGGATTTGTAAGGTTCAGTTAATCCTGGACGAAGAAGCATGAAAATTTGCATCATCTGATTTTTCTGATTCATTGTGCTGTTGAATACATTCTTCAAAACATATGCTTAAGTTTTGAGTTCCAAAATTGAACTTACAATGTACTGAGGACCCCAACCAGTAGCAAGATTAGTCAATTGTTGGGATATTTGACTTTTTCCCAGATTGTTGTTGTTGATTATGTTGTTGAATTGCGTTTGTTGCTCTTGTGGAAGCAAATCAATGAATGATTTGAATGGCAATTTTGAACCGTCAAAATAAACCATGCTCAACAACTGATTCGCACTTGAATCATCCAATGTGATGGTCGGATATGGTGACGAGGTTGTCGACGTCACATCCGGGACAAAGTTTCCTGTGATTTGTCGATTGATCAAGAAATTGTAAATTTCATTTTTCAATGAGTCGTTGTACTGGTTGAATTCGCTACCTAACGCCGACAAACGAGCCGAGAAATCGAACAGTGCTATTGCATTGTTGTCGAGTACTTGTTGACGACGTTGAACAAAAGATTGAGCTTCAGGTGTCAATGATGGAAGAGAACTGGTAATATTTTGGGACAGAGCAGTTTTAGCACTTTGAATTTGTTGGTAAAGTGCCTAGAAATCATGATTTTCACTCCAAAAAGAAAAGATTTACGTTCAAGTTAGCATTTTGTTGGGTCAAATAACTGGTTATCTGGTCATTTTGCTGACTAAGAGTCAAAAAAATATTTCCTCGAATATTTCTGATGGCTGTTTGTTGATCCTGTGTCAACCGGGACAAAAAAGAATTCAAAGCATTTTCATCCGGACGTTGACTTAACAAAGTGGTGTTGATAGCCGTTCCTGGACTCAAAGTAAACGTTAATGGAGCTGGAGTTGTTGTTGTTGTCACAGTTTGGAAGATGTTAAACGGTGTTGTTAAGATTTGAGCATCGATTAACAAAAAATTCGACAAAAATAAAAACGCGATCAAATTCATGTTTTCAATTTTGGGACATTAAACTCTAGCCAACATGAGTGAAATCCAAATGATTATCCGTAATGGCTTAGTCATGAGCAGACAGGAAGTATAAAAATGGATAATCATCGGTACATTCAATGAAAAGTGATCAAAACAAACGAGTTTGGAAAAAACGGCGATGCACTTTTCAAAAACAACTTTTCCTACAAAAATTCGGTTACAAATTTTCAATCATTAGTCTACAAAATTTGCCATTCATGAAACTCATGTGTAAACTACAACATTTGCCATTGGTGAAACTATAAGAACGATCATAACGTCAAAATCCCTATAAAAACTCAACCAAACACATTTTGACCATTGTGTACGAAATTTGATGCAAATTTCTGCAAAAATCATGATAATTAGTTGCTGAAACACATTTCTCAACGTTAACATATCAGAAATTGATTATTTGATATAAAAAAATGGATACAGAAAAAAAAGTACGTCATTAAAACAGCTGATCAAAAAGAACGAACAACGGCAGCGAGCTGCCGCCTGGGAATTGACAGACGCACCTTGGCGCTGGAAACGCCAGACCACACACGTTGAGCATCTTTTTTTTAGGATAATTGTTTTTGTTGTTTTTTCTGAAGATTTTCCCATATTTTTGTCAGTTTTCATATTCTG
>CABFKL010001541.1:145837-175408 GCA_901765185.1 Panagrolaimus sp. JU765 | reverse complement strand
TGCTTCTGGAACTCCGATGGCAGAAAATTTGACTTCAACAAATGAAACTGGGGTTGGACCTGTAAATTCTGCCGAAAATGATGATTCTCCTGGAACTCAGATGGCAGAAAATTTGACTTCAACAGATGAAACTGAGGCTGCATCTGTAAATTCTACCGAAAATAATAATGTTTTTGAAATGTCGCAGGGTGTTCCATTTGATCCAGCATTTTTAGCAGAAATGCCTGTTGATCTATTGGAACAGGATTTTCTGTATTCTCCAGCAATATTATTATCAGAAGACGGTCAACCAGTTGGTTTTAAATACAGAAACTAATCCCAACATGCATTTTTTTTAAACTGGTTCCAAGACTGATCTCAACGTTTTTGAAAGTTTATTATTATTAGTTTGGATTTTCATTCTTGAAACTGGTTGTTTTGTTAATTAAAATTTGTTTTTAAAATTGTTTATGGCTGGAAAATCACTAATGATTTTTTACGTGAGATTTGTTGGTTTTGTCGTGCTTGAAAACGATCATTTCGTCGTTGTCCAAAATGATTCGGTTTTTGATTGCCAACTTGGTTTTCCTTGGTGAAAATCAATTCGATATTTCACGACGTTTTTGTCAATGAAACAAACTCTCGGTTTGAAAAAAAAATTTGCGCTGTATCCGCCCAAGATGCCAAACAATTTTTTTATCGATTTTTTTTTATCTAAAAAAATATTTTTTGGCGCTTATAACTTTTTTTTTGTTTATCAACATTTTTTTCCATAATCAAAATCACCTTCATTATTACCTTTGTTTTGCTCCACATGTTGTCTAATATATTATAATGAGTGGTTTTTTAAAACCAAAATATTATTAGAGTAAAAAGCCATAGATGTCTGACAATGTAACAAAAAGCGAATTCAAATGGGAAACATAATAGCAATGCACGATCACCGGAACGACCGTTACAATACAGACAAGTTTTTCAGCAAAAAGTTGCCATTAAAAGAAAAAATGAAGATAAGTTTTGAAAGCGGAGCAAGGATCAACAAGAATTATTTCAAAAAAAAATCAAAAGACAAAATGTAGATACCAAAAATAAAACGATTTTACTCGTTAAGAAATAGCTGAAAAAAAAAACAAAAACTAGAGCCTGAGCAGAGATGTTTTTGTTATTTACGGACCATCGGTGAAAGAGAATGTCCTCAAAAACCGATCTGACTAGGCAAGATAGTAGAAAACTAAAAGAAAAAGTACAATTGACTATTGGCATATTTGAACAAACCACAAAATGGAGTTCCTAACAATACCACAAAAACGATTTTGAAGCCTATTATCATGTTTGTTTTAGTCAATAAGATTCATATGTTTTTGTCAACTTTTTGAATTTGCTTGTTTTGATGTGCTGTTCTGATCACGCCTTGGAGTCGGTGAAACTGCTGGACTTTGTGAAGGTGGTGTCGACCCAGATGATGCATTTCCCATTGATGGTGGCATTCTTTCATTGATTTTATCCAATTTTTTAGCTTCTTCAAATGATTGGATTTTGTGTCCAGGTTCAAATCCTTGTAATGCTATAAATTAATCATTAATTCTCCAGTTTTTATGATTATTAAAAATGTTAAAAGTACTGAATTTCATGTCATAATCATGGTCTTTAACTTACATTCTTGAAGAGCAGGTTTACCACCTGCCAAAATTCCTTGCGGCAATTTGCCACTGGATAACAATCCTTTGAGTTGAACAACGGTTTCGCTTTCTTGCCTAATAAATAGCGCATTTACAAATTGTTCAAAAATCTTTTTTTTAGTAAAAATCAAGAAAAAAAATCTTATTTTGCTCACAAAAAAAATCAGCGTTAGTTAGCCCAACCTCAAAAAAATGGCGACGTATAAAATCTGGACAAAAGACCTTTTTTTTGATATGACAATGACACAAATTAGCAGCACTTTAGGCAATTTTATAAAAAAAAATAAAACAAATTTACCGTCTTGTAAACCTTTCCTTCCTTCTTGTAATGTTCCCATAGGTATTGTACCTGTTGGTGTAAGTCCTTTGAGTTGTAAAACTGATTCACTTTCTTCTCTGCAAAATGGACATGCACATTTACAATTAAGATGATTTTGTTAATTACGTTTTGAAAAACAAAAAATACTCCCAATTTTGAAAATTTTAATTTTGAAGAAAAAAAAACAAAGAAAAACTCAAACATTTGTTAGCTTTTTTTTAAAGCTGGTTTTTCAAAACAAAAAATTTTTCAACAAACCTTAAAACTGAAAATGTTCTGGCCATTTTACCAATTGCCCGAATTTTATGTCGAATAACTTCTTTACGAGCTTGAGGAATGCCACCTATAAATTATAAAAATTATTATCAATTTTTAAAAAATCCAAGCAATGAAAAGTGTTTTTAAGGCAAGTGCAAAAAATTTGCTGAAGTTTTTTTTTCAAAAAAACCAACAAAAGGAAAAGAAAAAAAATTTCAAGGTAAAAAGTACAGCAATGGTAAAAAAAAATATTTTTTTTTAAAGTGTAAAATTGGGCTATAGAATAAGATGTTTTATAAATGGTAAAATAATTAGGTTTATGAATTTTTTGTATAATTAACAAAAAATACATGATAGCAAGAAGCCATTTTTTTTTTCACACAAGCGTAACACTGCAATCAACATAAAAAGCTGTATATCAAAGCCATAGGTTTAAAAAATAATGCTAACAAATCTAAATCAAACAGCAAATAAACATAGGTATGCGAGCAAAGCAATTTTTTTGGCATTTATTATTTGCCAAAAAAATGATAAACAAGACTTCACAATTTGACTTACCTTCGGATCCTGAGGAAGGGTCACATGAAAAGATACCATTATTAGATGTAATATGAGAGGGTTTTTCAGGTGTATTGTTTTTTTTTTGATTTAAATGTTAATTTCCCTCAAAAAAATTCACTCGGACACGCCACACAAACTGCGCATTTTTTACTTTATGCATCAACATTTTTACAATGCGTAGAAAAAACTAATAATTTTATACTTTAAAATCATGAAAAGAATAGGCGGCAAACTTAGGCACACAACATTGATTCATTTAACAAGTGCAAATTAAGAAAAAAAAAACCATCAATATTTATTAAGCTTTGTTTTATGCAACATCAAACTTTCAAAATACATCCATAAATAAAACGGAATTTTTGATTTTTTTTTTCTGCCGTAAAAAATGAACTGTTCTTATTTTTTTTTGCTTGCTAACTATTCATGAAATTTTGTTTTTCAATTTTGATGCGCTTAATCATACAAGATAAACTACAATGTGCATACAACATTCATAATCTTAATAAACATAATCTAAGAAAATCTTGAAACAAAATTGATATGATTTTTGTAATTTTCTTAGAATATGAAAATTTGAAAAGAATTTGTAAAGCGTTCACCATAACCTTTTAAAAGTATAATAATAATTTTTTTTTCTTCGAAAAAATATAGAAAGTGATAAAGTTTGATAGTTTGTAAACAAAAAAAGGTATAATTTAAAAAAAAACAACTTACCTTCAAACGTGTCATCCGTATCTGCCATTAATTCATCATCTGAACAAATATTTAATATATGAACCAGCATTTCAGTTACTAAAAAAATTTCAAAACGTTAAATTGAATGAAATTTAATTAATTAAAACTTACCTTTTTCACCAACAAAAGGCAATGACCATGTAAAAACATCCATAAAATTAGGAAGCCAATATGGATGAGGAGAATAATTGAATTGTCGAATATTCATAACATTGTTTTCATATTTTAAAATTGCAGCTAAAAATGAATAAATTATTTATGTTTTTGTATAAAACATTTTTTTGATATATAATTTACCTTTGTTATTATATACATCCAAATAATTTGGTGCACTAAATATTGTTATAAGAGATGGAAATCCTGTTGCTTGAGATTTTCGATACATTCGATAACCAGCATCTTGAGCTTCATGTGCACGAATAATTGATAGTAAATTATTATGTTGTAAAAAATCGCAACATGCAGCATAACTGTAAAAATATGAACACCCGCGAACTGAATTATGTGAAAATTGTTCAGCATTTCGTTCATTACCAAAATCTTCTAATGGATCTGACCATAATAAATCACACATTGGTCCAAATGCTGGTGGTTCTTTGAATCGATCCAACTGAAAAAAATTTAGTTTTAAAGGTTTGATTCAGACTTACTCTTTTGATATCATCAAGAGTATGAATTTCAGGTGATAAACCACCATGAACACAAAGAAATTGTTGATTCATCAAAGCTGCTAATGGAAGTGCATCAAATGAATCCATACAAGCATCATATACGCGTTCAGAATATTTGATTTTGCCTTAAATAAAAATTGTAGTATAAAAAAATTAATCATCAACTTACATTCTTGTTTAAATGTAAAATATTCTGTCAAATGACGACATTCATGATTACCTCTTAACAAAAATAATGTATTTGGATAACAAATTTTTAATGCCCAAAGGTAAAGGACACATTCAATTGAAAAATAACCGCGGTCAACATAATCTCCGAGGAAAAGATATTTTGTCGTTGCTGGGGAACCACCAACTTCAAAAAGTTTCATCAAATCATAAAATTGTCCATGAATATCACCGCAAACAGTTACAGGTGCTTCAATATCCAACATTGTTTTTTCTTGACGAAATAATGCAGTACATTCTGAAACAAAACAATGAGAAACTTCGTTATGATGCAAATTTTTATTTACCATTGATAATTCTCAATGCTGCTTCTTCTTCAATTCGTCCTTCCTTGATAAAATGATCTTTTAAAATTTCCGATCGAGGTTTACCCGTTCGCCGATCATAGACGTCATCACAACTGAGACGCTCACTGATTGGAAATTGGACACCTTTAAAGAAAAATTGTCAACTTTTTTGTTTAAAATTATTTTTTTAAACAAACTTTTTATAACCCGTTCTGTTGTTGAGCGGCTTGTTGAACGCCCCGATGAAGCATTATTGACTGAGGACGGTTCAGAATTTGTGGCAGCATTTGACGTGCCTGAGGAACCTCCTCCGTTAATATCACCACCAGTTGCAGTCGATGATGACATTGAAAGGAGAATTCAATAAGCTTTTTAAATATTTGATCTGGAGAACTACTTTAATTATTTAACGGCTAACAGGGAACAATTTTTTTTTCTTGCTCCAAATGCTGTGAAAAAATTATTCACACAAAAATAGGCAGGACGACTCTTGACCAAAAAAGTCGATTTCTCAGGAAAAAAAAGAATATTGGTTTCTTCAATTCTAATGTGACACAAGTTCGCTTAACCAATACTTTCCATGACAACCATTGCTATTTTGCACTTTTTTTTTCTAATTCTTATGAAAAGCAAATTCCCGTTTTGGTGATAGTTGTAAGAAGTTCTCGGATTCTTTGTGGTTTTAGCCGCTCTCTTAACAACTTTGAATGCCACAGAGAGGGATTAGTCGTCCGGTCTTTAATACGGCGAAATTCTGCCTTCGACTTCCACTCTATAAAGGTATGTAATTGCTTTTCAATAAATTAAGAAGAAAAAAAATTATTCATAAGCATAAAACGTAATTTTTTTTGTTCAAATAAAAGAATGGATAAAAGTTCACGAAATTAGCAACGCTTTTACACTTCGATTTGAACATGCTTTTTTTAAAAAACTTTTTCCATAACAGAGATAATTCTGGAAAAAAGCATTCAAATTGTTAAAATTGGCACAGTTAACAAAATTTCTTCATAACTGGCCATAAAAAGTGAGGGTGGTTGCGGAATTAAACTACACAAGTCGGTATTCTTGACTAAATGACACGGAATAAGATGGCTATCCCGCCAGGCAATGTTGCGGGATAGCAAAGAAAAAAAAAGAACAAGAAAAGAGCAAACAAGCCTATGGCATTGCTTTTGGCTTGTTGAGCTTTTAGATAGTTGGCGACGGCAACGTTAAGAAAGAAAGACGGCTGCTTCGACTTGCTAATATTCCAATGGCTTTTTTTTTTCTACAGCATTTTTGTCTTGACTAGTTTGTTCAAAAAAGCTGCCATCACGCAGGACACCATCGCATTGCGAACAACTCATAGGCCAGACAACACTTTTTCACTTCACAACTCTTATATTGGCGCTCAAATAAAAAAAAATTTGGTATTAAAAATTAACTGCCATTTTTTTCTTTCTCAAGTTTTTTAGAAAAAAAATTAAAAGTTAATGAACTATAATGTTATTAATTTTGACAAGTACTTGTTTTTTTCCAACAAAACAATTCTATTTTGAAAAAAATAAAAAAACTAATTTTTTTTGAAATATCTGAAAAAAAATGGTCCTCAAAATCCAATGGTCCCCTCCAATTTTGTTCTTCTCAACAAAAAAAAAGTTAATTAACTTTTTAACAACCGAAACATTCGTTTTTTTTCTGGATGACTATTTTAAAAAACGATTTTGTATTTTTTCTTTTAAAATAAAAAGTTGGTGGAAAATTCAATTTTTGTCATAACCTTTTAAAAATAAAAAAAATGAAAAAAAAAATAATGTCATTATTGGCCAAGAAAAAAAAGATAAAAGAATGAAAAAAGTACAAAAAAAAGGCCGTAGACAACTCCATTCGACCTTTAATTTTTTTTTTCTAAAACTCATTTAAAAAGGCAAAAACATCTGCATTTGGAAGTAATATAAAGGCAATTTCCAGGAAATTTGGGATAAAAAAAATTCTTATTAGAAAAATTGTCACAGATGTTAAAAAAACAATTTATTTTTCAAACAAATTTCAACTCAAGTTGAGTTCAATTTTAAAATTTAAAACATATGTTTTAAATTTAAAAAAATCAAACAAAGAACATGTGTTAAATATAAAAAAAAGAATCAATATGAAAAAAAACTAATAAGACACCAAGACATGATGATAATCAACATAAGAAAAACGGATGGGACACGAAAACGTTAAAAAAAGAGGACGCACATATTTTTGTACAAACGGAAGGTGTCTTCCAATAGCGCATTCATCAAAAGCAAACGTTACATTTATCAAAGATAAAACAGAGGATCACTTATTGTGATTAAAGTCTTTTTAGCACTTTTTTTTTCAATATCATCTTTCAAAATAAAAAAAAAGAGAGACAATCGTGTTAATCAAAAAAAAATTTTTAAGCAAAAATCAATTCTTAACAAATCGTTGACCAGATCACATGCACTTTTGTTAGTGGCAAAAAAAACGTGAAATGAAAAAAAACTAAAAATGCTGCTGCAACGTTTAAAATTTTATGATAATGAAAAAAAATAAAATTGAGGATTCAGATTAAAAATTATAAATAATCCCAAACAAAATTAATTTTTATTTTTTTTGAAAAATTTGTCAGAATTAATTTTTGATTTAAAAATAAACGTTAATCTTATTTCCTAGAAGAAAAAAAAGAAGAAAAAAAGAAGGTTCTTAAGAAAAACAACTCCTTCTTCCACCTTCACTTCACTTTCGTGGAGCAGCAAAAGAATGCATTGTCTTTTGTCAATAAATATAAGCAAAGGTAAACGAGGATTCTAATTTATAACTCTAGTCTCTATCATTGCGCTGTAGTTTTTTGTCAACTTTTTGTTAAACTAATCAATTTTAAAATAAAATGCCATCATGATGCCTGAGGTGTTGCTGCTTAAACTAAACAAAAATTTGAATCATAAAATTTTGAAAATTTGAATATACTAATCATAAGTGATTAAAAATTATCCATTATCTAATCGATAACATGATAAAAAAAACCAGATTTTATCATTGTAGTGTATGGGAAGAAAAAAAATAAAAGAAAGGAGGCCAGCGGCGGTAAAAGAAAAGCTTTAACAGAAAGAATAGGAAGTACAACAAAATGGGGGCCTCGCAAAAGACTAGGAAGCAAATACACGCAGCAACCGCACAGAGATAGCAGCAACCAACAACAGCAGCTGCCTTCGCTCATTTTTTAGTAGTTGTCAGGCCCACTCGCCAGTTGCAGACTTGCCTTTGCCCTGTCTCCCATTCCATCTGAAGCACCACACAAAGACGAGAATGGGATTTTAGTTGAAATGTAAAGCTAGAAATTGAGAGGTTTAAATCCGAAGCTTCCTGGCTTTCAGAAGACTATCTTTTTTTTTTGAAGCCAATTTTCATATTGATTTCAATTTTTTTTTCATTGTTAAAATGAAAATAACAATGAATAAACATGCATCAAATTTTTTGAAAACAAAAATAAAAAAACAAAAATTTTGAAAAGAGTTTCGATAAATACTATTATTTACACGTGATATTTGAAAAAGGATGAAAAATTCATCTTCTCAACACGAGATTTGGCATTCATTTTGTGTTTTCCTCAAAGACATCTTTCTCTAATTACACAAGATTGTTGTTTCACTGGTTATCACGTCCTCTCGATTACTTTTTTAAGCATTTAAAACAAAACTCTTCAAAAAAAAAACGAGAACACAAAATGGATAGAAAAATTTTTTTATGACAAAACATAAAGTTTGAAATAAAAAAATAAAAATTGACAAAAACAAAACAATTTTTCATGGTTGTTCAACAAGTTTTTTTTTTGCATGAATCATATTTATCAAAGATTTATTTGATATTTTGGTTGATCTTTTCTAGGTAAATTTTAATTTTTAACTTCTAAACCCGATAACAAATGACTCAGCAGTTCATCGATCGCCATCTCGAGTGGAAATTGCTAGTGACTGTTTTGTTTCTCACTCAAGATGCATGCTCATCTAAACCGTCAAATAACTTTTCAATTATTCAAATTTTATTTTGTTTGTTGTGAAATGTTTTGATATAAAATTTTTAGATAAAATCATGTCGGCAACAAGAGAAAAATCATCTCTTGTGCCTTTTCGAAAGTTTATTGGGAGGATTTTTAACAATTCCAATGGTAATGATGCACCGGATACTTCATCAAAATTAAAAATCAATGAAATTAGTGGTCCATTTAATACTATTCATAAGATTCATGTTGGGTTTGATGGTACGTCTTATTCTGGATTACCCGAAGCATGGTTAGAAGTTCTGAGAAGGGAATTAACGTATGATTTTCTTTAAATTTTATATATTTCATTTTTATTTCAGTGAAACAGATCAGAAAAAGAATCCAAAAGCTGTTGTAACAGCGTTAAAATTTTATGCATCAGCAATGAAGCAAAGTCAAGATGATAAGTTCATGATGACAGCAAAATCAGTTTGTCCATCAGATGACGATATTGATTTACAGTTTGATATGAGAAAGTTGGATTTTCCAAGTAATAATACACCATCTAATGGTTTGATTTTTTGAATTAAATTGATTTAATGTTATTTTTTGAAGGTACAATTCCAACATCATCATCAAATGCAAGTTTAAATGATCAGAAAGCAGAATCACCACCAAAAGAAGATATTAACAATGGCAGACATAATGACAATTTACCAACACCATTAATTACACCTCCTATTCCTCCTGCCAGGTCAAAACCAAGAGAAGCACCAAGTGTTCCAGTTGGCAAAGGACGAGTGCCACCTCCACTTCCCCCAAAACCGGTGAGTGTTTTTGTTTGTTTATGTGAAGCCATCTTTGTTCAAAGACAAAACATGCATGATATTGAAATTTGAGATTATTTCTCTTTAGTTAAGAACGTAAACGTTTTTATAACAAACAAATAGTACGAGTGAAAAAATAACTTGCGCAAGTTTTGAGGTTTTCAAGTGTTAATTCTCTTTCAAGTTTTACTTTTATTTTAAGGAACACTTTTCCTGAAATTAAAATTACATTATTTCATTACCCTCAGGCTATTTTTGAATCTGGGACGTCATATTTTAGTTTTTTTTATGTCTGATTTCGAACTCATTTTTTTTGAACAAATGTGCTCCAGAAAATTTTTTTGAATGATTCGGAGTTTTTTTTGTTTTTAGTTCAATTTTTATTTGGTTCAATTTTTTTGTTAACTTGGTTAATGTTTTTTTTACAATTGACCGCTTTTTTAATTTCAAAATTTATGTGGCATCTTAATGTCAATTTGAACCCGTTTTAAATCATTTTTTATTTTGATTGAAATGACAAAAAGACTTGTTTGTTTGATTTTTTATAGAATGAATTTGAATTTTCACACATTATTCATTTGATACTAATCCGAGTTTGTTTTTATATGCAATATTAGAAATCGTGATTCTCGTTATAAAAAGACGCGGAGCATCTCAATTGTCTTCAAATTATAGGACAAACCGGTTGGCTTCCCGTTTGGCGCATCCAAACTTTTTTTGAAAGCGACATCTGCGACAATCCTATGGCAGATGCGGCCACTTTAAAGCAGAAGATCTGTTTCTGCAAGTTTTGAGACATTGATGACGGAATTTGCGTAAATTTTATTGAGTTTTGTGATTAGAATTTTAAAATGATTTTTGATTCAAATTTTCCTCAACATCGCATAAGTGTTCAATCACCTTTTGCGGCTTATATAGAGCATATAACATGTGCTTTAATGGTGAGGATTGAATAAAGATGGCTTTGATTTCATCATCATAATTTAATTTTTCTAAATTTAAAATTTTTAGAATATAAAAAGTGCTCCATTATCAAGTCTTGGATCAACGCCAAGTAATTCTTCAGCAAGTTCAACAAGTAATTTGGCAGGTGATGCATCATCAAATGTATCGTCTGGAATTGATGTATGTGGTCAACTTCAACCATCAATCATTGCTCCACCACCAAGAAAGAATCCACCCAAATTTGAAGAAAATAATCACAATGATGGGTACGAAAAAGTAATTGTACGTCAACGTGGTGAAGAAAATCGTACAAGATTAACTGATAGTCAAGTGAGTTATTTATGATTATGCAATGTTTTTTATCTGTCTGCGCAATCAAAAAAAGTTTTATGATCGTTCAATGGAGCGATCAAAAATAATTCAATTTTTTTGACAAATTTTTTTGAAATGAAATGTTTGCAAAAGCACAATTTTTTTTCAAATTGAAACTAGTCAAACTTGTTTGGGGGATATTCAAAATTAATTGGACGTATAATCCATCTGAAGTAATATGACAAAGCAATAAAAAAAGTTGATTTTTGTAGGTTTTGGATGAATTAAAAAGAATTGTCAATGGGGGAAATCCATACAATAAATATAAACTTGAACAAAAAATTGGTGTTGGTGCATCAGGAACTGTATATACAGCAAGAATAATACATGGAGAAGATGAAGGACAAATTGTTGCAGTTAAAAGAATGGCATTTAAAAGTCAACCTAAAAAAGAAATGCTTTTAACGGAAATTAAAGTTATGCAACAATATCAACATCCGGTAATTTTTTTTGTTTATTTTTTGATTTATTATTGATTATTTTTTAGAATATTGTCAATTACAGAGAAAGTTATTTAGTTGAAGAGGATGATTTATGGGTGATAATGGATTATCTTGAAGGTGGAAATTTGACAGATGTTGTTGTCAAAACTGAATTGGATGAAGGACAAATTGCAGCAATATTAAAAGAATGTTTGAAGGCATTAAATTTTTTGCATAACAGAAGCATTATTCATCGTGATATCAAATCTGATAATGTATTACTTGGACTTGATGGATCAGTTAAATTGACAGATTTTGGTTTTTGTGCACAAATTCAACCTGGATCAAAAAGGTTTGTTGTTTGTTTACTTTTTGTTATTGAATCGTAAATAAGGTTTTTTAGGAATACAATGGTTGGCACACCTTATTGGATGTGTCCAGAAATTGTAAACAAAGCAAGATACAATTACAAAGTTGATATTTGGTCATTAGGAATAATGGCATTGGAAATGATTGATGGTGAACCACCATATTTACATGAAACGCCATTAAAAGCAATTTATTTGATTGCTCAAAATGGTAAACCAGAAATTAAACAAAAAGAAAAATTATCCAAAGAATTTGTACATTTGATTGATCGTTGTTTGTGTGTAAATCCTGAAGAACGTGCTGATACTTGTGAGTTACTTGAACATCCATTTATCAAACAAGCTAAACCATTATCTGCATTGGTTCCATATATCAAAGCTGTCAAAGATTTGAAAGATCAATGATATTCATTGCAATATATCTTTTTTTCATGACTTAAATTGTTTTTTTTTCCTAGTCAAATATCAACCTACTTGGTCTGTTATTATGCCATCCAAAGCTTACAAATCACTGCTTTTACATATTTTTTTTTCTTGCCACACGGTAAATTTCCGGTTCAAGGATTGAAAAGAGCTTTTTCAATAATTGTTTTGAAACACTTGCATGCAATGCTAGCAACATTTGATACAAACAATTTTAACCCACACATGCAAAGCATAATTTTTTTATCAAGCTTGAAATTTGCATCAAATTTTTCAAACTTGAATGCAACAATTAACAAGCATTATCACGCTTGAATATTTAAAATCTTATTTTAAATGGTTTGTAAACAAATTGGAAAAAAAAAGAAAAAGTTTCAAACCGTGGTTTTAATCAATAGTTACAAAGGAAAAAACGTGTCATTTTACCAATCTTTCGTTTGTGTAAAAATATCCATGGATATATCTCCATCAACTACTTTTTTTTCAACATACTTGATTTTTTGCTCAGTTCCAATTTTTCGACTATGCATTTCATTGATCAGGCAACTATATTTATTGTAATTTTTTTTTTAATAAAAAAATTGAAAAACGCTATTCAAGCAATGATTATTTTTTGTTATTATTTTTCGTTCAAGGAAATCATGTTGTCATATCTGCAACACGTGCTTCTTCTAATATTTGTTTAAATGAAAATGGTTGGAAAGGATGTCCTAAACCAAGGAAAAATTTGCTTTGGAATTCCACCCTGAAAAAAAAAGGATTTTGAAATGATTATTTAGTATCATGTGACATACCAATGTAGACGAAGAGCATGCAAAAAAGCGGATAATCCTTCCATCAAAACCAAAATTGAAAATGTTAAAACGGCAAAAACAAAGAAAATGACGAATAAAGCAATGGCTCCTAATACGCCATCCAACGCAAATGATTGAATCAAAACCATGTGCCATAAAACTTCCGAAAGTTCTAAAAATAGTAATTATTCAAAGAGCAAATAAAATAAAACATACGAGCATGGGCAAGAGACAAAGCCCACAATCGAAGATAAGAAGCGGTATGGGAAACACATCCGAGGACGTATTCAATTGTGTGGATGGCTTGATGAACC
This sequence comes from Panagrolaimus sp. JU765, assembly GCA_901765185.1. Lineage (NCBI taxonomy): Eukaryota > Metazoa > Nematoda > Chromadorea > Rhabditida > Panagrolaimidae > Panagrolaimus > Panagrolaimus sp. JU765. The sequence continues at coordinate 162,259 of CABFKL010001541.1, read as the reverse complement.
ATGATGTCACCAAAAGCTTCATCATGATGTTCAGCATGAGCATGTGATACTGAAGTTGCTTCTGGTTTAACACCGTTTCCATTTGTCACGGCAATGTCAGTTTCTTCTGTATGCATGTTGATTCTGACACTCTGAAACAAAGATGATCAACGACTTTGACTGCTAGCAAGTTCTTACCATATTATCACCAACAGCTCGTCGAGCTTTTCTTTGTTGCCATAAAATGTAACCAGGTTTACCAAAAAGCATGACAGGAATACAGAAGACAGCAATGATAACCAACAAAGCTTCAATGATGCTTTGTCCTGGATACCACTGATTCAGATAACATTGGCCAATTGTTGTCGCATTTGGCTCATTACCGACAACGAATCCAGTTTCACGAGATTTGAACATGAACATGTTGATTAAACCAATCTAAATCAATCGGTGAATTAGCAAACCTGGATAAATCTTACCAAAAGTGAAGGAGCACAATTTGATCCAGGATACCATTGGCCAAAAATCCAAGTTGGTCGAACCCAGAAGAAAATCCATTTCAAAATAATTTGTATACACAAATAAATGAAAATACAGGCCATGAATAATATTTGTGGAAGGAATACTGTGTAAATTTCGATTGCTGATTTGAAATATCGGTAATTTTGCAATGATAAGAAAACACCAAATGTCATTTGTGCAATACCAGTGATGACTGACAATTTCATTTTCAATGAATTTAAAAAGTTGAGTTTATTTTCACCAATATTCCAAATTGGATCAACTCCAAAAGCATAAGGTCCTTTGTCATGATCAAATCCTGGATCAGCTGGTAAAATTAACATCATTTCTTTTCCTGGGATTGAGACATTGTCAAAATGTACCAACATGTCATGATCATATGGATTTCTCCATGATGATTGGAAAATATTGAAACCTTTGGCAAAAGCATCATTGTAAACCAAACCAGCATGAATTGAGAACAAACCCATCAATAAAATAATATAACGTCCACCAAAGAACATGCTGAAGATTTCATCATTGATTTGTCGAGCAATCAAATTCTTTTCACGAACAACAAGGTATAAACCAGCTAAAAACATCAATAAACCATGTCCAAGATCACCAAACATGAGTGAAAATATAAATGGAAAACTGATGATTGTGTAAGGTGCCGGATTCAATTCCAAATAAGTTGCAATACCATAAGAATCAACGATTCCTTGAAAAACTGCGGTAAATTTGTTGGTTTTGTTGTATGTTGGTGGAGTTTCTTCCGTAGTCAAAATATTGAGGATTGGTTTGACTGTTCCACCACTTTTTTCAACACCACGTTCCAATCCTTGTCGAACATTATCCAAATCATTAAGCGGAATCCAACATTCGGCAACAAAGAATTTTCCAATGCCATCAAAAGTGAAATAATTAAGGCTGTTGTAGACCGATTTGTGAATTCTGACTTGTTTTTTCCATGCATGAATATTGGCAGCTGTGGCATTTAACACTTTCAAAGTGTGTTCATGTGTTTGAGTCATCACAGTTTTCAAGTCATTGATTTGAGAACGAACTTGGATTGCTGCATTGTTGCGTTCTTTGCTTGTTTTTGGACAAGTTGGATATAATCGAGCTTTAAAACCTTCACAAATACGATTAATAATATTTTGAAGTCGATCGCCATTATGAAAAACAATAAAAACAGTTTTTTCAACTTTATCGCCAGTATCTGGATCTTCAAGTGGTTCTTCAATTTCAGAATATCGAAGAAAAGCAGTGCGATGACAAGCACGCCAAATAATTCTTTCAAAAGCATTGATTCTATCACGTCGAATAACACCAACTGAAAATCTAAAAAAGATCACAAATTTGCATAAAATTCAATAAAAATTGTTTTCAAACTTCATTTTTTCTTTATCAGTTCGAAGTTGCATTCCACCACTTGTATCACCACCTTCATTTGCTTGTTCAATTTCTTGAATTGCTTCATCGTCAATACCCTTCAAAAAAAAAGGATTAACCATTTTTTTCTTCAACCAAAAAAAAAAGAAAAGTAAACTTACACCTTGGAAAAACCAATCAGTTTTTTCCAAAACGGCTTCCCATTCCTTGAGATCAAGGAAATTTTTCTTTAAACGAACTTCACTTTCTGTCATATTTGTTACATCACGTTCTAAATCATTTAATGTTGTTTCAAGTTGATTCATATCATAATGACTAACAGCATCAAAATTTTTATCAATGATTGTTTGTAATGGAATATTTTCTCTTTTTATATGTTCTTCTAAATAACGTAATTTTCGTTCCAATTCTGCAAATCGGCGAATATCACGAACAAATGTTCTTTGAAAAGCATTTACTTCAGGATTTAACTAAATATCAACTCAAAGTTAACAAAAACATGATTTTAAAAAACATACGTCTTTGAATTGAACATAAGGACGTTTTCCAAGTTCAGCAACACATGCAAAAGCTGCATCTTTTTCAACAATTATTTGGCAATAACGCATCTGCTCAGAACGGTATAAAGAACCCATTTTGAAGCAGAATTGTTGAGTTTTTCAACGATAAACCTAAAATAATTGCTTTTTATTTAAGAAAGGAGAAGAAAAAACTGATCGAAAGTTTACCGATCTGCTTGCTTTTTTTGTTTGAAAGTCAAAAAAAGAAATGAAAACACAAAAAAAAAACAAAAACAGGCGGAACAGTTTAGGAAAAAACACGGAAACACTTGAAATTTGGACAAAAAGTTGAAATACAAGTGTGAGGATAATGATTATTTGAAATATGATCATGAACAAGTGAGAGGACGCATGTTTTTCTGAATTTGAAAATCGGCGATCAGTTTCTGATTTTCGGTCTTGGTTTCATAAAGCATTGTTTTATTCGGACAAACTCTGCTGCAGGGTTTGCGCAAAGTCAAAGTTTTTTTTTGTTAGAACAGACAGACGACGTGAAATTTCATTGCGATGAACGATCGACAAAAAGGGGGATAATGTTGTAACATAACATTGTCCGTTTAGACTTGATTGTTTCCGTGATCGGCAACCTCTTTTGACTGACTTTTTTTCAGCGCGGAAAGTAGTCAATCGGAAAAAATCAACTTCAAAAAAAAACATCAAAATTATGTTTTGATTGTGTTTTATTTTGAAATAAAAACATTGAGGGGAATGCAATTATTAATAAATATCAACATAATTGACAACTTTTTGCACATTTTTGTTTCATATAATCTTTGAAAATTGATTGTGTACACATTCCACTGTTAGCCCATCTTTCACACCATGAACGTGAATCTTCACATGTTATTTGACATTTATGACAACTTTTTGGACAATTTTCTGTCATGAATTTTTGACTAAATCTTGATTCACAATGTCCACTTCTTGATAAAAATTCACAATCTCTTCTTTTGTCTCGGCAAGTACCTGAACCACCTCGTTCACCGCCACTTATTCCACCAGAAATGTTATCCGTTTCTTGATCCGGAAGTTCATTGGAATTTTTATCATTTGGTGGCAAAGTAGTTTTATTGTTGCCTTGTTTTTGTGATTTCAATTCTTCTTCTGGTGAAAGAGTTGTGGTTGCTAAAAACAACAAAGCAAAAAACGAACAATCTTGAAACAAAGAAAAAATGACCAAGAAAAACCGGTTTTGAAAAATGATCTTACCAAATTGTGCGCATTTGTAAAGTTTATTAATTTTGTAAATATCAGTTTCGCTAAATCCTGCTCTTTGACCAATTTCAACTCCACGTTTTTTTGGTTCAATTGTTGGTTTACCATTTTTGCTAAATGCTGTTGAAGCATAATGCATAACAGAACCGTAATCATATGTTGTGTCCAGATGATCAATCATACTCAATGAATACTTGTCAAATTGATCTAAAAATGGCTCCAAAGAATGATAATGTAATGGTCATCAAATTCACCTTGTAAACCAGCTTCTACGTTATTCCAGTTAATGTTGACAAAATCATCCCGATCTGCTCTCGATTGTTCATGGAAGAATCCAACTGCATGCATCAATTCATGGATAATGATTCCTTTCTGAATACAACCATCTCCTAATGAAACTGGTTGTTTTCCGCCAACTCTTCCAACAAGTGAATAACATCCATCATCCGGCACAATGTGGATGTAATCTTGATCAGCAGCAGATTTTGGAGAAAAATCAATGCATGTTAATCGACGATATTCCTCAATGGCTTCTGCTATTTTTGATCGGCTAAAACTTGAATATTGTGAAGAAATCGTGTATGGAATTCGTCCATCAGGCCACATCAAATAAGTTTGTTTCACTGCATTCCTCATTATTCCTGGAAATCTTGTTGGATCAATTTCACTCGATCCTCGAAATTTTCCAACATTTAAAGCAGGATTCACTAAAAAAATAATTTAACGGTCATAAAAAAATCAGAATCTCACAAATATCTCCTTCAAATCTGTCACGATTGTACATGGCTGAATCGTTGACCTTTTCATTTTTACTCGAATCAAAATAAATCCTCGATGCCAAGAAATCTGATTCGGTCAAATGGGTTTCTTCATCAGGTTTGGATTTATCAAAATACTAAAAAATCTTTTCCAATGATAACCAGTCAACTCCAATATCTTACCTGATAATTTGCAAAAATGCAAAATCTTTGCAAAATAACAAAAAAATAAAAAACAAATATGATGATGTGGTTCATCATGAGACCTTTAACCATGAAAATAGCCTAAAGGGCTATTTGATTAAATCCAATTGGGTTTCTTAAGTAGACCTTTTTGAGCTTCAATGCTTGAAACAATGAAACCCGCCCTCTTTGTTGACAAAATTGACTAACTAGCTGCTGGACACTTGCATTCAAAAAAAAAATGGTTTTCCTATTTGATATAAAAATTTTTTTACAAAAAAAAGTTGAAAATCCGAGAATGAGTCATGATTATTATTCGGATTATATCTTCAATTGCATAAAACTTTTTTTTGACTGTCATGATGAACAATTGTTTCACAAAAAAAAAGTTGGGTCAAAATTTATTTGCACAGATTTTTTGGTTCAAAATCCATGATTTTCGCTGTTTTGTTTACTTTTAATCGAAATTGAACCCGTTCCGATTTTCATTTTTTTTCAAGAAAAAAAAACTTGATTTTATGCATCCGTCGGAAGTTTTTTTTCAACTAACTACAATATTTATTAATTTAATTTTTAAAATTTAACTTCCCCCCATTTTTAAATTGTTGAAAAAAAATCTTAAAATCAAGGCACGAATTTTCTTTTTTCATCACAATGTTTTTAGCCATTTTTTTTGATCCCAAATTTCTGTTCGTTGTTGATATGAAAAAATTAAACCATCATTTTGTTTCTAATAATATCCATTTTTGTAAAATACGAATTAGACATTTGAAGAAAGAAATGTAATAACAGCTTACATAAAAGAATTTGAATCTAAAAATAAAAATCATGAATGCAAAAAAATTATCAAATTTTTACTTGTCATTCCTTGACGACTTTTTAGTTCATTCATTGAAACAGATTGTTTTGGTTTTGTTGACAATAAATTATCCAAATCAAGGCTGTAAAAAATAAATCATGAATTGAATTTATGAATAAAAAAATAGCTTACCTTCCACTCAAATCATTCCACAATGCTGATTTGTTTGCTTGGTTATTTTGGGTTCCTGCAACGTTATTTTCCATGTTTGAAGGTTTCTTAGGTTGAACAGAAATGTTTTGTAAAGCACTTAGGAAATCATCATCACTCTTCTTGGGAGCTTGATCAGGAAACATTGAATTTGATTGTGAAAATGTTTGTTGAACTGTTGGCGCAGGAGAAACTGCTGTGGATAAACCAAGAAAATCAAAAGTTGAATCTTGTGTTGGTTTGTTTTGCGTTGATGGTGCTAAACCAAAAAAGTCATCCGATTTTGTATTATTTGCTGGCATAGCGAATAAATCATTGCTAATAATTGGTGATGATGGTCCTGATGGTGGACGAATAGCTGATGTTGCTGTTGATTGTTGCGACGTGTTTCCAAGGCCAAGAAAATCAAATTCATCATTTTTCTTTGTTGGAATTGGATCTGATTTTGTGAATCCACCAAATAAATCATCATCAATAATATTCGTTGTTGATTTTGGTTTTGAAGAAGTTGATGAACTTGAAGCAGATGGTGGTGGAGGTAATGAAGATTTAAAACTTCCAAAATCGAATGTTTCACTTTTTTTAATGGTGTTGTTCGCAGCTCCTGAACGTGCCATGGTAAAATCTCCAAAATCATCATCTTCATCTTTGCGGTAAATTTCTGGTGAATCAGCTCGAATACCCAATTCTGGAGACACATTTCTTGGATGTGCATCATCAAATCCAAATGCTGTCACTTCTCTTTTTGGTCTATCACTATCATACCTGTCATCTCTGTCAAATCTTGAATCATTGTCATATCTTGAAAAATCATCATTACGGCTGCTGTAATTATAGTTGTTCGATGATAAACTCGAATGACCTTTCATCATCATATCATCACGTGAATATCCTCTATATTTATCATCTTTTCCAGCTGCTTTTGCTTTCCTTCTTTCCTCTCTGAGCAAATCATCATCTTCTAACATCGCTAACACTGCTTTTACACGATGTCGGACTAAAAAAATACTTTAACAATCAAATTATTTAAAAAATTTAACAAACCATTAATTCCTTGATCTTTTCCGCGTTCATCGATGCATTTATAATGTTCTAGACTACGCATTTCAAAAGCATGATCTCTAGCATTTGAAATGACCCGTTCACATCCATTTTTTAGCAAATATTCTAATAAAATAAGCGACTAAAACAAACTTTTAATTTCTTCAAAAGTGTGAAAAATTACCTTGTAAGTGTGACGCCACGCAACAGGACTTGCAGGTAACATTCGTTTCCATAACATTCCCATAACTTCAGGAAAAGCATCGTATTGAAATGTAAGTCCGGCAACTTCTCTCATCATATCAGGTGTAGGTCCCCAGGGTTCTTCAGTTGTGGCCTCTCGGACTTTCATTTCCGGTTCAGTAAAATTCATCACATAGCTTTGACTAAAAAAATGTATTTCTTTACTTAATTTTGTCCAACAAATGTACAACTTACACTTTATCGCTAATTTTTCGGACTTCATAAGAATTGAGCGTGTCTTGCACAGTTTTTGATAAACTTGCAAATCCACTAAAAATGTCTGACATCTGAAAAATTTTAACTATGTTAATTAAAAATTCAATATTAAATATGAAATTAATAAGAGAAATTGAGTACAAATTTGGGAAGATATTGATTGACACGACATACGACGCGCATTCATTGTTTTCAATTTTTTTTCCACGTCAAATGTGCGCACACCCTTCAATGGATCATTTTTTGAACAAGAAAATTCTATTATATAAAAAAAATCACTTTTTTAAAAATCAATATATTGAAAAGCTGATGTAAACAGCTAATTAATCTCTATCACTCGCTTGAACAAAGATTTATAACAAAAAAATAAAATCAACAAACTAGATTTTTTTTTCCTAGACTTTTTTTTTCTTCCTAATTTTTGAGAACATTAATGAAGGCTTCTTTTGGTATTTGAACTTGTCCAATCATTTTCATTTTTTCTTTACCCTTTTTTTGATGAGATAATTTTTTGTTTAATCTTTCCATTCCACCACCACCAAAATTTCCTTTTAATAATTGTGAAAAATCTTTTTTATAAGCTTTAATTGTTCCTTGAACAATTGCTTTTGTAGAATTACCAATTACAGCTCTAATATTAACATCATATTGTTGTCGTGGAATTTCCTAAAAAGAATAAAAACTAATATTAAAATAATGAAAAGAAAAAAATCAATTTTCTTGAGATTTGAAATTGAAACTCAAGAAAAAAAGCTACTTTTTCTTACGTTGCTAAGGACTTACAGTTTTTAATTTTGCTACCAATGTCTTTGCTTTTGCTGTAGCTTGTGAAGCACAAACAATTAATGAAAATTCATCAATAGTTTGACCATTTATTGAAACACCTAATTTAACAAGTTCTACTTCTTTATAACCACATGGTTCATAATCAAATGATGCATAACCACTGAAAAGGAAAATTTTAATTAAATAAAACCTTTTTTTAAACTAACCTTGTTAATTTTTTCAATTGTTCAAAAAAATCAACAATTATTTCATTTAAAGGCATCTTTGATTTTATAAGAACACGATCATTGTCGATGAAAGAAACATCGCCACGTTCACCACGACGTTGACTGCATAATGAGCTGACTGTGTTTAAATATTCCAAAGGAACAATAATTGTTAGATTCACTATTGGTTCCAAAAATGTTTCAACATCATAAATTTCTGGAAAGCTACTTGGATCAGAAAATGATATTTCACCTTTTCCAGCATATCTAAAAAAGACAAAATGAAAAATGTGCAAAAAAAATGTCTCACCGTTTTTTCCGAATAGTTTCATTGTCTTTGATGATTGCCTTGTATTCAACACTTGGTGCACTTAAAATTACTTCAGCATTATATTCTTGTTCAAGACGTTGAGAAAACACTTCCATGTGTAACATTCCAAGAAAACCAACTCTCCATCCAAGTCCCAATGCTGATGATGAATCTGGTGTCACCACAACAGAAGAATCATTTAAACACAGCCTTTCAACTGCCAATTTCAAATCTTCATAATCTGATACATTTACTGGGAATAAACCAGCGTAAACTGTTGGTTGAATGACGGAAAATCCAGGAAATGGTTTGACTTTATCTTTTTCTGATGGATCAAAAAGAGTTTCACCGACTGATGCTTCTCGTACTGTTTTCATATTACATACAACATAACCAGTTTGTCCAGCAGATAACATCTAAATGCAATTGTAATCATGAACACAAATTTGAAAAACATACAGTTGTAGGAGTCATTCCAGGATATAAAATTCCAACTTCAAGAACTTCATAAATTTTTTCACCATTAAATGAAGCAATTTTTTGACCTTTAGTTATTTGACCCGCTTTAACATTAATCATAGCAATAGCACCACGATATTGGTCATACCATGAATCAAAAATGAGTGCTTTGAAAGGTTCTGTGGGAAATACTTTAGGAGCAGGACATCTCTCCAGTAATGCATCTAAAACTAGTTCTACATTCAAACCACTTTTTGCAGAAATTTTCAACACTTCGTTTTCTGAGAAGTCAAACAATGTTTTAAGTTGATTCATGACTACATCGCTATTGGCTTCTTTGATATCAATTTTGTTGATAACTGGAATCATACACAAATCATTGTTGAAAGCCAACCAAAAATTCGCCAATGTTTGTGCTTGAACACCCTTGAAAACATCTCATTAAAAGGAATGGGAATATGACATACCTGGTTTGCAGCAACCAAAAAAACGACACCGTCACAAACAGCCAAAGACCTTGAAACTTCAAAACTAAAATCAGCATGTCCCGGAGTATCAATTAAATTTAATAAATGTGACTGAAAATAATTCTGTTTAAACGTTATGGCATTGAAATCTAACTTTATAAACCATAGAGCATGTCTGAGCTTTGACAGTTATTCCACGATCACGTTCAACTTGCAATTTGTCCAAAAACTGATCTGGTTCCTTTTCTGTGATGACATTTGTCATTTGTAACAATTTATCTGCCAATGAACTTTTTCCATGATCAACGTGAGCAACAATTCCAAAATTTCGAATCTTTTCTGTAAAAAATGCGTCAGAAAAGTAAAAAGAAGACAACTAACCTGGGGTAAAATCTTCGACACTTGACAGTTTTTCTCCTCCAGCAGGCCGAATAATTTTTAAATTAGCTGAATAAAATCGGATTCCACTGAAGCATTTGTGACTGCATCCTCTCAACATGCGAATTAATGATATTATGTATGATGTCAGCTCCAAAAACCAGATTCAATTCTCAAATTGCAATGTCCATCTTATAAAAAAATTATGGTCCCAAAGCGAAAAAAATGGAAATAATGTTCAAAAAAAAACTCAAGAAGTGGTTTGCTCATTCATCGATTTACTTGTCTGGTGATTTGTTGTTTATCATTTAGTCATGGATAAAAATCATGACGCCAGTTCAACAACACCTAATGAACCCCAGATTCCTGAAGGAACGGTTATGTAAGTTGTTTACAAAGAAAGCTTAATTAATCACATGTTCATTTTTCAGACCGGATGAAGCACATCCATATCCATTGGATATTGTTGTTCATCACATTACTGAAGCAGTGAAACATCAAGATAGTGATGATGATGATGACCAAATTGTTAGTGAAGTTAATTATGAGCTCAAGAAAGAAGGTTTCACGGTCAAAACAACCCAAGATGGTGCTGATTTGGAGCTTTTAACCGTTCCAAATACTGATCCCAGTCAAGTTTCTACTAACTCAAAAACATCGAGAAGAAGCAGTGGCTCAAAATTCCGCAAAACTCATCGTCGTGCATGGTCAATGCCCAATGCTGGTCGTGACAAAGCTGTTCTTGTTGTTGCTGATGATGCAGTTAATGCTGATGAAGCTGGTCAAACTCGTCATGTTGTCCGTTATCGTTTACATCCATATAGTCCAGATGATGAAAAAGCTGCTGATGCTGTCAAAAATTTCATTCAAGCTTCTAATTTTGATGTCAATTTGCCATTGGAAGAGGATGACATTGAACTTGACGAAGAGCAGTTGTGTTTCCCCACCAACATTGGTCAAGGGACTAGAAGTGTCATGAAAAGAATTTGGGAAGCTACTTGGCGTTCACAACATTTCGAAGGTTTACCAGAATGGTTGCAAGACAATGAGTTTCTTCGTCGAGGTCACCGGCCACCTTTGCCAAGTTTTGCAATTTGTTTTCAGAGTATTTTCAAATTGCACACTGAAACTGGTAAGAAAATCAGATTAAAAATAAATCTCATTCAAATTTTAGGGAATATTTGGACTCACTTGTATGGTTGTTTAGCGTTTATTGGATTAGCTTTGTTTTTCTACACTCGTCCCAATTATTTGGTTTCACTTTATGAAAAAATTGTTTTTTTATTCTTCTTCTTTGGAGCCGTTTTTTGTCTGGGATTTTCATTTAGTTTTCACACCGTTCAATGCCATTCCGCTGATATTGGAAAATTGTTTAGCAAGTAAGTCATGATAACATCAGTCAAGGTAATACTCAACTAATTTCAGATTGGATTATTCTGGCATTACTATGTTGATAGTTGGTTCATTCATTCCATGGATCTATTATGGGTTTTATTGTCGTACAATTGCAGTAACAGTTTACATTTCAATGATTAGCATTCTGGGTGTTATGGCACTTGTTGTTTCATTATGGGACAAATTTGCTGAACCAGCATTTCGACCACTTCGTGCTATTGTTTTTGTATGTATGGGTTTAAGTAGTGTCGTTCCAGCTGCACATATGTTGATTGTTGACGGTTTATATTACATGTTTGAAAACGCTTCACTTCATTGGCTTTTACTCATGGGATTTTTATATTTAAGTGGTGCAGCATTGTATGCAACACGTTTTCCAGAAAGATTTTTCCCTGGAAAATGTGATTATATCTTCCAATCTCATCAATTATTCCATATTTTTGTTGTAGCTGCAGCATTTGTACATTTTCATGGCATCTGTCGAGTTGCAGTTCAAAGACTTGAACAAGGATCGTGTCGTGAACAAATGATTGAAAGATATGGCTATGATTCTTTAACATCATTTGATAAATTGCTGCGTCCTTACTAAGAATTCTAAACTAATTGAAACTGGCTTTGATATGTTATGTAACGGGTAGAAAGAAATAAAGCTTGACTGATCTTTTTGAATTAAAAAAAACCGGATGAATGCCGATAAAAACATTCCTTTACAAAATAAAAAACTTTTAAATCAAAAAACAATGTCAGGACTTGAAATGAAAGAAGATTGAAAGGATGGAAAATGTTGATTCCTTAGTTTTATCAACGTTACACAAACTTGGTTGGTAAGTTTAACAAGATATTCCAAGAATTCATGAGTTTTTTTTGTAGTGAATTTGGTAAGAATGGAACAACAACATTAATAGATTTGGAAAGGGATGAAATTGTTGAAGGAATAATCAAATTATTATGGATAATAGATGAAAAATATAAAAAAGAATTACCAGATTGGAAAATATCACCACATGCAGCAAAAAAATTTCAATCAGCAACATTAATTGCTGATGCTGTTAATAATGTTGGAATTAAAGAAAAGTTTGGTTATCAATCCATACTTTATCCAAATGTTTTTGATGTTAGAAAAATTTTTATGAATTTAATTGAAAAATTACCAGAAGAAAAAGTATGGATTGAAAAAGAATTATGTAAGTTGTTGTATTTTTTTGTTTGATATTAATTAAGCTTTTTTATTTTAGCACCATTTGAAAGACTTACTTATGTTGTTGGTAACTCAGTTGATGATGATTTAGAAACATTATGGATACCATCATTTTGTAGAAGATTAAAAATGGTACATGATGGAAGATATTGGAATGACTGCACAGATATTGAACAAGTAAATTTTCGTTCTAATCGGTTTACAAATCATGAAATCATGGATCAAAGATATCGGTTATGTCAAACATTGAATGATAAACAAGATGTTTTTCCATCATCAGCTGTTACATTTCCTTTTTCAACATTCGATCTGTCAAATGAATCTAAAAAGCCAATCATTAGTCAAAAACCAATAATTAAACCCAAACCAAAACCAAGAAATAACATATCAATTGAATCCAAACCAGTGAATGACAGCAACGTTGATCAAAAAGAATTTTTGGCGTCTGAAATAGCATTGGTTGGTTCTGAAGTTGATGTGATAAAACATGAAATGATGGAATTCCAATATGCAATGGCAAGATTAGAAGATGATATCATTTGGATCAAAGATGCAATTTCAAATACTGATCCACAATTATTAGAATTATTAACAACAGAAGCTGATCCATTATCATTTTTAAAATCTGAATTATCAACAATCAATGATAGCATAACAGAAGCAGAAGATGCATTTACCAAAGCTGATCAAGAATTGGATACAGAATATTATAATTTGAAAATTCAAAAAGGATTAAATGGCGATGAAGACAGTGTTAAATTAAAGATTGAAGCAGTTGAAAAATTGATGGAAGAAAAATCAAAAGCATTGAAAGAAACAAATCGTCAAAGTGAAATTTTAGTCAGTTTTTCCTTGTTTTTGAAGATTAATTATAAATTCAATTTCAGAAAAAAAGAGTGAAAGAAATTGTTGCAGACAATGAACGAGCAAAATGTAGAAAAATGATTTCAGAAATTATGCAAAATATTTATTCTCAACAAAAAGAAAAATTAAAGGTATTTTTTCATGTTTTTGATTTTCTTTTTGAATGTTTATTTTTCAGATTTATAATGATAATATGAATTTGGTGAAAGAAATTGAATATTTAAATGGTAATCTCAATAGAACATATACAGTTGTTGAAAAATGGATGACAGTTGATGGTTTAACAGGAAAACTTCAACGTGCATATCGAATATTTATTGCAATTCATGAAAGATCAATGTCAGTTAAACGTTTAATTAAAGAAAATTCATCAATAAATCGTGAAATTGAAGAAATTTCCGATGAAATTGAAATTCAAGCACAAAATGTTGCCAATATGCGTTTGAATGAACTTATGGCAGATATTTCACAAATCAAAGAAGAAAACATTGCCTTAAAACAACGGGAAACATAATTTGTTATATTTTTAATTTATAAATTGTTGCTAAAATTATAATTTTTTATAAAAAAAAAGTTTTGAAGATTTTAATTGCGGTTAAAAAATCGAAGATTTTTGCCGACGTGGTTGCCAGGTTGTCAATCCGACCACAATGCGTTTGCTTGCGTGTTGGAAGAATTTGATTTTTTTGAGCATAATTTTATGAATAATGTTCATTTTAATAGTGGTATTAACTAGTTTGTAGCACAATAATACTTAATCAATTCGCGAAAATTCAAACTAACCAGTTTTTATTCTTGATTTTGAATTTTTATCTGATTTTCTTGAATTATTTGTTTTCTCAACATGTTTTCAAGTTGAAATGAACGAAGAAAATAATCAAGTTACAACTTCAGCTGAAGACAGTTCGATGCTGCCAATTAAACGCCAAGATGTAATCCCGCCAAAGATTTACCTTCTTGGTGTTGATATTACTCATTTGCCATCAACTCCAAGATTCTTGGCATTATCTGCAGCTGTCTTCTTCTTTTATGTTGGGTATGGATATATGCAAGAATTATTATTCCAACTTGATGGAATGCAACCATTTGGATGGTATTTGACATTTATTCAATTTGCTTGTTACAGCATATTTTCATACACAGAAATCAAATGCACCGGTGAAATAATTAGGAAGTGAGTCATCTGCCAAGTTGAGTTCTCAATCTATCCAAAACTTTCTAGAATCCCAATGAAAACTTACTTTCAATTAGCATTTTATACAGTCGCAACCATGGGTTTATCAAATGCTTCAGTTGGATATTTGAATTATCCAACTCAAGTCATTTTCAAGTGTTGTAAATTAATTCCAGTTTTAATTGGTGGAATTATAATCCAAGGAAAACGTTATGGATGGTTGGATTTATTTGCTGCAGCAATGATGAGTTTTGGTTTGATATTATTTTCACTTGCTGATAGTCAAGTATCACCAAATTTTGATCCAAGAGGATATATCATGATTTCTTTGGCACTTGTTGCTGATGCAATAATTGGTAATGTACAAGAAAAATCTATGAAAACGTACAATGCAACAAATAATGAAGTGGTAAGCTTCAAAACTTGTAAATTTATATATTTTTGAATCTTTTACAGGTTTTATTTTCATATTCCATTGGTTCATGTTATATTTTTGCCTTATTATTAATTACGGGAGAATTTTTTGATGCATTTGAATTTTTTTGGCAACATCCAAAAGAAACATATGGTTATTCATTAATTTTTTCTATACTTGGATTTGCTGGTGTTAATATTGTTTTAACATTGGTAAGAACAACAGGAGCTTTAACTGCTGTAACTGTTACAACAATGCGTAAAGCTGTTACAATTATTGTTTCTTTCATTTTCTTTTCTAAACCATTCACTGTTACATATGTTTGGGCTGGAATTATTGTTCTTGCTGCTATTTACGTCAATGTCTACAACAAAAACAGGAAGAAATGGAATGAAACAATATTTTCATATTTCCATAGAAACAAGTTTGAAAAACCACTTTTAAATTTGTGAAAAAACATCTTGAATTGGCAATTTTTTTTGGTCATTTATTTTCAGCAAAAAAAAAGATTTAAATTGCACATCCATCGCTTCGGGTTGATAAAGCATTATTCCTCGAATAAAATTTTTAAATTCTTTCATTAAAATACATTAATTAACTATTTTCTTGTCTAATTAAAATTAAATTGAACCAATCTCACGTCTTGGTGGACGTGGTGTATGTGGAAGGGAACCACCAGCTAATGGATGCTCCAAATTTTCCGACTCTTCTTTTGTTGCCGGTGTAACTACAATTGTTGGCTGATTACCATCACCCCCGTGAACTTCATAATTATCATCAACACTATAAGCAGCTAATCGTGCCATTAAATCAAAATTACAAACAACTGGTGCCATTTCATGACATTGTTCCCATCCAACAGGAGGTGATGATGGTGGCGATATTAAAAATTGTTTTTCCAAAGGAGGCAATTTTAAATGACCTTCCTCATCTTGATACGCTCTTCGTACCAGTTTGATATTCTGAAAACAGTTAAAAAAATATATGAAATCTTTAAAACTACAAATTACTTGAGCAAAATAAGGTTTTAATTCAAAACCGTTAAATTTGTGATGTTCAACAATAACTTTGGCGGCCGTAGCATGTTCAGGTTCAGTGAAAACTACACGAACTCTGGCAAAACTTTTTAAATAATCTATCCGGACATCTTCACTGATTTGAGAAAACATGGAATTGAAATTTTCTTTCAACTTTTCATCATCAAATAATTCCTTGGGAACGTTCCGAATAATGATCGATGTCGGCAAATCATCTTTGTCATTGATTTCTCTGGCTAACTCTTCTTCTTCCATCTTATTATTTTAATAAATAACAAAAATTTTCAATATGTATAAAAAATAAAATATTGTGTAAAAATAAAACTTACAATTAGAAAAAAAATAACAACAAACAACGAAATCCTAAAACGAATAAATTTGGTTTTTCAAATTCAATTTTCTCAAATGCTTCAATGAAAACCATTTCGCAAGTTTAATCATTCATCTTCGGTCTTAGAAGATTTAAAAATTAATGTTAAAATTTTAAATAAAAACAATCGATTTTTTTCAATATCGCAAAATGATCTATAATCTGAGAACTTCGATCCAACGCTGTTGATGTTCAGTCGATGTCCACTGCGTGGACTCCACGCAACTTTAACTTTTGGAAGGGGGGAGGGGTAAACTCAAGGG
>CABFKL010001541.1:107074-132583 GCA_901765185.1 Panagrolaimus sp. JU765 | reverse complement strand
TTTAACAGAAAAACAAAAGACAAAAAGTGTGGCCAAAACTGATAATGGAACGAAAAGTGCCCCATATGAGCCTGTCAACACCATTGATGGTAAGTTTTTTCTTTTGTTTTATTGATCTCAACTGTTTTTATTAGAAACAAGAGTTGAACCAGCAGATAAGCAAAATGTGACAGATGATTTTGGAGCCAATTCTACATTAGCTGATGCATTAGGAAATGGTTTGATACTTGAACACAACAATTCCTTACTTTCACCTGAACCACTGGTTGAAAAGGTGCCAAGTACGTTCTTTGTTTGGTTTCCTTGATAATTTTTTTTTTATAGAACAAAAATCGACAACAGTGGGTCGATCGACTCAAACAGAATATAGAGGAAAGGGTGTTTCTGAATTAATTTATCTAAATGGAAGAGCAAAGCCTGCAAAAAGATCTGTATTTCCATTAAAACTTCTTACACGAGAAGATATTTTACCTGCTCGTAAGTTGTTTGTTAAATTTGTTTGTCATTGAATTGTTTTGCTTAGGATCATATGAAGATGATTTTGAGTTGGATCGGCATTGGCTTCCAAGAGCTGAAGAAGTTTCCAGTGAGTCATTTTTTAAATTTTTGTTTTATGGAATTCTTTTGATAGGATCAAATGTGTCAAAAGCCAAACAATCTGAAACCGGATGTAAAAATGAAGTTGAAAAATTGACTGGTAAAAAGAACGAGACACGTCGACCATCATTTTCAAAATATTACTGTAAGTTAGTTGCCAGCTTTTGGTTACATTAATTATTTTTTCAGTGCCAAGATTTTCGAAAAAAAGATTGTGTAGAAAAAATGGACGTGAATACGGATATTATGAGGAAATCTTTCCTGAAAATAGTTTATATCCATATCCAAATCCACCAAGAAAAATTGCATACATTGATGGTACGTTTTTTGTTAGATTTCTGTTGGATTAAATTGTTTTTGTTAGAACTTAAACCGGCACCTATAACAAAAAAACGGGTCAGAAGCCTCCGTAACTTTGATAACGCTTTAAAGTGTCACTTAGGTGCTAAATAAAGTGAGTTTTTGGCCATTTTGGAATATTTGAAGTGTTTTTTATAGTTGATATGATAACACCACATCAAACAGGAAATGAAGGATATGTGATGACTGCTTCATTGAAGAAAATGTAGTCTTTATACACTACTTTTTCGTTGTTTGATTTAAATTTATTAAAATTTGTTGTCAATTTTATTGATGGGTAGAAATCCCAATAATTATTGTTTCTCGATGAAAAGTGTTCAAATGTTTTGTTGGTGGTCCTATCACTTTATTGCAAAAAAAGGTGAAAAATCACGTTTTTTTTCCGCAAAGAACGTTGATAAAAAGCGCAAAAAATAATGGCGGCTTTGACTTTTGCGATAAACAAGACTAGCTTGTCTGGTTTTGCCTTTGTGTTCATTAGTTTTTTTCAACAGTTAGTTCATTTTATTTCAGAAAATCAGCCATGATAAATTGAATACAAATTAATAGCAGGACACAGATCTTCGGCAAAAAATAGTGAACTCAAGGAGTTCAAAGATCAAAAGTAGAATTTTGAGAGTTGAAAAAGCTCGTTTTGGATGAGTTTTTATGGCGACAAACGACGATAAGCTGATTTGTAAAATTCTAAAAAAAATTTTCATGAATCATTAATTTTTGAGCAAGACTTACAGTGATCTTTTTAAAAGTTCAACAAATGAAGCCCAGCAAAAATTTGTGGTTCATTAATGGCGATCATCATTTCAAACAGAATCATGCCAACTAATTGGATGAAAGCCAAGGTTAACCAAATAATTACACGCCACATCAGGACCACAAACGTTGTTGCTCAGAAAATCTTAAACATAAAAATGAAAAAAAAACTATCTGTTCGTAAATCCTTTCATGATTCATCATCGCAAGTTGCAATCGAAAAAACAAAAATGTTCGAGAAAATTTTGGCAAAAAATTGCAAAAACTGACAAGAATTTGGCATACAAAGTTCAAAACTTTTTTTATTTTTTAATAAAAATGTCAAAATTGCTTTTAATCAAATCCAAAAATATCAAAACTTTAATAAATCCCAGGAGATCCTTTTTTTCCTGCCACCTGTGTGTTTATTAGCTGTTAATTTTGGAAACAAAATCATTAAAAACTTGAGTTTTTTCTTCAATTTTTTTACTTTTTACTGTAAATTTTTCTTTGCAAACTTAAATTTATTCATTTTTTGATCTTTTGCATCAAAAAAACTTTTGATGTGCAAATGCCTTTCAAAATTTTCCCAAAGAAAATATCAAAAAAGCTTGGAATGACCTATGCAAAAAAAATTGTTGCCCATTTTTTCTTTTTTTTTCCGTTCAAAATATTTTTGTCTTTTCCAGAGAACGATACCACATTTTTTCTTGATTTTTACAGCCCATCAATGATGGCCATCATTTTTTTTTCTTTGTTTCATCAGCTTTTCCCCAACTTTTTTTGAATGTGTCCTTGTCCTCAATTTTTTTTTAAAATTTGTTGCAACTGCCTGATTTTGATCTAAATATTTGCAATTTTTTTCTTCATCTAATTCCAAAGTACTATAGTGATTCAAAGTTTTAATGATTCATTGTCATCGTTATATTGTCACAACCAAAATATAGAAAGTTGAAAAAAAAAGTCGCATTAAAAAAAAGACCCGTATTTTTTCTTGCAGATAGGCGGTAATGTTGCATAAAATTAGGAAAATTAAGGAATTAATCTAGTTACCAAAGCAGTTTCAGCATCCCCGTCTAAATTTGCAATAGTTTCTTCGCGTCTGACAAAATTAGTTGTTCTTATCACCGGAATTTGAAATCCATTGTTGTCTGACCATGTTTCGGGAGTGTTGTCCATTTCATCATTGTAAGGAACACCAGAAACTTCTTCATAAACGCGAATAACACGATCACGCGCACATCCAGATGTGATACGAGCATCTGGTTCCATTTCCCACATTTCCTTCATAGTATTTACAAGTTTTGAAGTACAAGAGTCGCGTGTTAAGCAAGGACGAATTTCTGGACGCAATTTTTTGAGGACAACGTATTCACGAAGTGGACCGAGTGTGGGACTCACTCCAACTTCTGATTCATAAGGCAATTTTGATGCAGGGATACCGAAGGGTTCCAACTCTGCAAAAGCACCGTAAGCCATGCTTTGAAAATGTTATAACTTACCGGCAGGACAATCAACTTCAGTTCTATTCAAAACTTCCCACATAACAAGCGCAGCAGCATAGACATCGATTTGTTGAAAAGCAAAAGCAGTGAATTCCGTAGCTCCTTCCAAAACTTCTGGTGCCATGTAACGTCTAGTACCAACCTTAAAGATAATCGGAATTAGTCGTTTCTTACTGTCAAATAACTAACCTGTCCATGAAGATCATCTGCCAAAGTACCTTGATCATATTTCATTGCAAGCCCAAAATCGCTGATACAAGCTGTCAAATTATCTTTGATCAAAACATTCTTTGATTTGAAATCGCGATGAATAATCGTTGGCTTGATCCGCAAACCTGTAGCAATTTCTTCATGTAAAAATGCTAATCCATTTAAAAATCCTGCAATCATTTTTGAGCATTCGACCATTGATACGGTATGTCCTTTCAAATAGTCAAATAATGAACCAAAGTTGTAAAATTGTGTCACAAGCCAATAACGATGATCATATTCAAATGAAGCAACAAATTCAGCAATATTATCATGTTTTCTCATTGAGCGCACTGCATAAATGTCCTGTTCATTGATCCAACTGTCTGATTCCAGCTTCGTGCACAATTTAACGGCCAAATACGTTCCTTCAATTTCTCCTCGATAAACTTCGCCAAAGCGTCCTTTTGAAATTTTCTAAAAAATTTTTAATGCGGTAATTATTTAATTGCAAATATTACCTCTTTTAGTTCAGTATTTCTCAAATCTATCAACTTTCCGTTGATAACAGCCATACATTGTGCATTGTATTCAAGTCGACGCATTGGAATCATATTTAATGGTGAAATTGGTAATTCAACTTTGTCGTCTTGTACAACTTCACGGACATTTTTCCGGCGAAAACGAAGAATACAAAATGCCGTGAGTCCCAGACATAAAACACCGAGTAGACTGACAGAAGTGGATATAATTGTGTACATCATATGCCCCGTAGGTTTTTCAGTTGTTTCAGAATCCTCTGACAAATCACCGGCTTCTAACGCTGCATCAGTTTCATTTTGCGGTACTTGCTGTTGAAAAGAAATGATTTTGTTACAATTATGTGTTCGACAACAACAAAATTGAGCTGATCTATCTTTACTGCCAGTCCCGCGTGTTTCAACAATGCATTCATCATGAGCATTACATTCTCGCAATTCAAAAGCATCTTGACTCCAACATCCTTTCAAAGCTGGTTCTTGCAGCTAAAAAAATACTCAAATAATTAGTTTTCAGGATGAAAAACTTACAATTTCTGGTAAACTACTTTCTTCTTGTGATGTATTATAGACAAAAACAGCCATACAACCAAGTTGATGTGATCGACGTTCAGGAACACAACGTTCAGACTTCATACATTCGGTAATGTTTTCAGAATGACAATTAGCACGGTTAAATGTTTCACACCATATGAATGGCACATGGTTTTCGTCCAAATCATAATTTTTTCCACGAACACCATATTGTTTTATATAATGTGGAACAAAGTCCAAATCTTTTGCACTGTCCAAAATCTTTTGTCCATGATTCTAAATTAAACATTTAAATAACTCTTTTAACAAAAACAAACCTCTGGATCAAAATTTGCCTTTGGAGTAAAATCACTATTGTCACATGTAACAAGGTAAAAAAATGTTAAAAAAAAGAATCCCGCCAAAATAACACTTAACAAGTTATTTGTCATGGTTGTTGATTTGTTAACAAATTGTCCTGAAAATTCCTATGCAAATAAATCATTGTTGCAATGTAGCCAAAAATTAAAAACAATTCGGAAAATGTCACGGATAATCAAAACAAAAATCGGTGACCTTTCAGTTAGAGCAATGGCCGGCCAATGTTCAAAAAAAATCAAAAAAAAATCTTTCAGGGTGAATGGGAAGAAAAAAAAGTAGTGTGAAAATTTTTTACTTCAGGTTAACAACACGTGAGTAAGAGTTAAAGAATTACCACGTAGTTGATAAACGAAAAATTAAGAAAGACAAGAACAATAAGTTGGTTTCCATGATACCGAAGTAAGTAATCTGGCAAGGAGCCCTCCTTGTTCAGTGCTCCGCTTTTTGAAAATGAAGAGATACACAGAATGCCAGATGAAGAAGAAAAAAAATACTTTGGCAACGTGTGTTGCCGGGTGTTTGCAGAAAAAAAAGTGCACAAGTTCGCATTGGAGGTCCGAAAGAACCGGACAAACTAGTGCGTAATTCGTTACAAGAACAGAAAAAAAAGTTGGTTTTTCCGTTTGCCTCCGAATCATTATGGTTTGAGCGTATAAATAATTTCTTTAATTGTTATTCAAATTAATTCTAAATCTGGACAACTTTAATGACTAGATTTTAGGCGTAAAATCATTATTTTTTACGTGTAATCGATTTTATACGGTTAAAATAGTTCTTTCACGGCCAGAATGGCCGATTATCCAGGACAACAATATGGAGGCAATCCTGGTAATTATCAGTCACGAACAAATACGGGTTATCAACCAATGCAACCGCAACAACCACAACTGTTTAGATCCCAACAACAAAACTTTAACCGTGCTTCACCCGGTTATCCACAAGTGAGTAATGATGAATAATATTGTGGACAACGTAGGTCATTTTAGCCCTCATCACTTGGCCAACCTACACCTCCAATGGGGATGTATCAACAACAAATGGATTACCAGGATTCACCATTAGGATATAATCAACAAGTTACAAATCGTCATTTAATGAATCAATCGATTGATTCACCTCATATGGGATTTATGAATCAGGATTCACCTATATTTTACGGACAACAATCGAGTAATTCTTACATGTTGAATCAAGATAGTCCAACAATGATGAATCAAAGATTTTCATCTCCTCAGATGGGAATGTCGAACATGTCTCAAACAAATCCATTTGGTTCATCATACATGAGCAGTCAACCAGCACCGACCAGAACCTTTTACCCAAACCAATATTTCCCAGAACAAACTTACCAATCAAGGAGTGATAATAGACAAAGTGTGAGAAATGCCGAACCCGCTACTACTGAATCATCAAAACCAGAAAAGCCAAGGAATTATGTTCATCCGGCTTCGATGGCGTTTAGTAAGCTTTTGAGTAACGATTTGTATACACCAAACAAGGAACAACAGCGGGCTGAAGAAAACAAAATATTTCCATGCACAAAGGCGGTACGGTATGATGCACTTCTGAAGATTAGACGACAACAAATTGCTGATGCTGAATCATTAGAAGTCGAATCAGATTCCAAGACAGGAGCTCAAGAACCGCCATCAAAACTCCCATCGATTCGTGGTAGAATTAAAATTAAAAAACACTTGGCGGTGATTAAATGCCCAAAACCTACAAAAACCGAGAAAAAGGAAAAAAGTGAGGGTGAAACAGCTGAAAAACCTGAACAAACTTTGCCAGTTCATCATCCACCGATGGTTCCAGAAAATGGAGGACTTGAATCAGTCATGTTGGAAGAGTTAACAGAAGAATTTCCGCAAAACGATGATAAATTTGAAGAAGTTGAACCGACCAACGAACAGCAGGAACAGGAAAAACAGTCTGAAAAGGATAAGAAAAATCGGCAACCATTTGTTAAACGTCTGGCGGTGATATCAAAAAATTTTTTTATCCAACCGGAACTTGTTGAGCCAGATGTTGCGTCGCCGACTGTGGATGAAAGTGATCGTCTGATACACACCGGTAACATTCTTCCATCAACTGCAGAGGTTGACGGAACATGGGCAATGTTGAAAAATTCGGCAATGGAGAGATCTTTTGACTTGAGAAAAGTTATGGATGTAAGGAAAATTCATATAAAGTTGATGAAATGACAAGATTTTTCAGGCTGATGATATCCGAGTAACAAAACCAGAGGAATGGTATCAATTATTGGAAGCACTTGAACCACGAGTTGAAGAAGAGGTCAAAATTGTTGAAGAACCTATCTCAGAAGAAGTAGTTGTACCTGTTGTTGAAGAAAAAATTGAACAAGCAATGGATGTTGATGAATATTTTCCACAATCAGAATACACAGCAGCACAAGAAGCTGAATG
Source organism: Panagrolaimus sp. JU765 (assembly GCA_901765185.1). Lineage (NCBI taxonomy): Eukaryota > Metazoa > Nematoda > Chromadorea > Rhabditida > Panagrolaimidae > Panagrolaimus > Panagrolaimus sp. JU765. Next base: position 125,347 of record CABFKL010001541.1, on the reverse strand, counting down.
GGAGGAAGTTATGAGACAAGAAATTCAACCACCTACGAATGAACTTTCTTATGGAAGAGATTTTCTTGTTGTACCACAAAGAGAAGAACCTAATCCAGGTGCTGTTGCAATGACAAAGAAAACAATGGAAAAAATTAGATTAGAAAAAATTGCAAGAAATATTGAATTAATTCCATGGAGAAGTTTGCAACCAAATGTTGAAGAAGGTAAACCAGTTCCACATGTTTTACCATGGCATCCACCAATGGTTGTTCCAATTGGTCGTATTATTGTCAACAAAATTGGAAAATTATCCAAGAAAAACAGTATTTGGAAACCGCCAATTGGATGGTCAAAATGGCATCCACCTTTAGCATTTGATGAAAAATTGATGATTGAAACATTGGAATCTTTACCTGAAATCGACGAAAAAACTGAAGATGATTCAGAAAGAAAGGAATTTTCTGATCCTCAACCATTGACGGAAGAAGAATTGAACAAAATGAAGTCGGAACCTGCTATCAAGTTTTCCAAGCCACTTGTGACATTGCAAGTTGAAGTTCCTGTTGACAAACCTATGACAAAATTGCATAAGAAGCCAAAGAAAAGTAAGAAAAGCAGAAAATCAAGCAAAATCAAAAAAGCTGTTAATGGAACAAAAGTGCCAGCCTCAACTGAAGTTCCGAAACAGAAAAAAGTTAACAAAAAACCACATCAAAAACAAACTAAACCAAAGGAAATTGGCACAACTTTACCGTCAACAGTTTTCAATCCAAGTTCACAACCAAATAAGTCAATCCTGAAATCAGTTGAGCCCATGATTGTGGATGAAAAAGAAACAAAAAAACATAAAGCGCCATTCATGTTGTACAGGAATTTGAATGATATTGAACCAGAAAGTGGAAGGATTAGCCCGTCACTTATCACAATTCCGTACAAAAGAGCACCAGAAAGCAATGCACCTGCCGTGCCGATAATTGATGAAGCAAACGAACCAGAATTTGCGGTTGATAGGACAAAAAATCCACTTTTGTAAGTTTATGCATTCCAGCTGTTTTGTACTTTGATTTTTTTAGTGCTGATCGAAAACGTAGAACAAGATTAAATGATGAAAAAGCAGCTTGGATATTGACAGAATTCAGAGTTTCATCGGTTCGACAAAATCAAGCACCGAATATTTGGGAATCCAATAATCAAAAAATGATTGATTTGATGAAAACAAAAGGTGCTTCAATTGACAGCAGTGTCAGAGAAGAAGCTAAGAAAACATTGAAATTTTTGGAAGAAAAAGCCGCAGATTTGATTGGAAAACACGCAACAATTCGAAATAAATTGTTGCAATTTTGTTTGGATTTTTCATTTGATTTTGATGATTTTACAGAAGAAGACAACATTTTTTACATGAAACTTGGAGATTACATAATCCAGTTGGAGTTGGATAAATGGCAAATCAAAGATGGTTGGTCTTTTTGGAATGTTGCGAAACCAATTCGTTCACCAAATCTGGTTGCTTTGATGAATGGTGAAAGATGGGAAGATGCGTACAAAGCAATTGCAAGAATGGTCAGCGTTATCCCGAGTTCGTTGACAAAGTGAGTTTTTCTAATTGTCAACTATGTTGAATATCGAATTTTCAGCGAAGACAAGGATGTGATATGCCAATCATTGGAGGTGATTGAACGTGATTTACAACGTTATCATGCTAATGTCAAGTGGAGATCACATGTTTTTGCGTTGAATGATATGCTGCCAAGAACAGACATCACACCTTTTGCAGTCGTTTTGCCTCGACCACCTTGTGAACCTCAAAAGGATTTCATGGATACTTTGCAAGTTTCTGACAGATTCGAATCCTCTCGAGACTTGGCATTTTTCAAAGTTCAAATTGATGCAATGAATCCTCATCCATTCCCTTTGAAAAGCTGCTTAACTCCAGCACCATTTTTGACATGGGTGAATGCAGGATATCACAAACTTGGTGCAAGATTCTTGTGCAAATTAAACCGTCCTATTCCTTTCCGTTATGGTGCATTTGAACAACTTAAAGCAGTTGTTGATGAAATTGTTGTGGAAGACCAATTCATCAACGCTTATCATATCCTACTTGAACTGGCATACCCTCACATGAATCAACGTGTATCAGATATAACTGACAACTTCATCATGTATTTTGATGAAGATACTCCGGATGATTCAGCTTCACATGATTATTTAATTTCTGGATTTTACTTCAATCATCCTGGACAAATTGTCAGTGCTTTGTACATTATCAAAAAAGAAGTGATTATGAATCGTTTGTGTGAATCAACAATTGAACAAGATCCACATACTTTGGCATATAAATATTCCAATGCAACAATCAAACATAGAATCAATGTTAGATTAGGTGAAATTATGGATGGAAAATTCAAATTTTACTTCAAATACAATTGTTTCCTTATTGAAGTACATTTGAAGGTTACTGATTATGGAGATGTTGAACTAGAACATTTACGAGCAGCTCATCATGGTTATAAAAGTGGTCTAACTTATTTAACAGTTACAAATTATGAAGATTTAATTGAAAAATCATTCAAAAATGAACCAGTATATTTCAAATCTTATCAATTCAAGAAACTAAATGAAATCATTGGAAAGTAAGCTTTTTGTGTTGTTTTTGGATCTTTAATTCATTCAATTTTTTTAGTACATGGAATATTCCAAAATTAATTGATGGAATTATTGGATTTTTACGAACAAAATGTCAAAAAAGAACTTTGAACAAACCACACATGTTTAAACCATCTTTGACAACACTTCCACGAACAATTAGAAACAAAAAATTGGAAAGAGATCAAAGAATTCAAGAATTAAAAGAAAAATTGAAGGATATGTTGGATGAACAAAAAAAGAAACGTAAATTGAAAAGAAAAGGAAATGATCATGGAAAAAAATTGAAAAAAGATAATGGTGATAATGATCCAACTGGTGGAAATAGTAATGGTAAAGGAAATTCAACAAATGGTAAAAATTCAAAAACAATTACAAAAGAAAATACAGAAAAATCATCTACAAAAGGACTTGGATACATGTCAGGAAATAGTTCATCATCGGATTTTGATGCTGCTGATTTGAAAAGATATAAAAGAAAATTGGTCAAATTTATCAGAAAGAATTTGGACGATATTTTACTTGGATTCAAACAAAGTTCATTCAGTAATCGACGATTAGATTTGAAATTAGTGTTGAAATATTTGGATGAAATCAAACTTGATGATGAAGGAACAATTGCACCACCAAAAGCAAAACAAATTGAAGATAAAGGTGGAGGTTCAACAAGGCAATCATTTGATTCCAATGAAGATGATGTGTCATCCTATGAAGTTGATTCAATTGGTCGAAAAGAATATCTCAGAGGTTGTTTACACAATAAATCAGAAAAAAGATGGTTTAGCCGATGGAAGCTCAACAAAAAGAACACAAAATTATCATTTAGAGATTTGAGAGAAATCAGAAGACAAGAAGCAATGAACAAATCCAAGACTTACATCCACAACATTATCCGGGATAAAATGTTATGGAGAAGACAAATGCAAGGAATTCCACGTCAACATAGACGTGGAAGACGGTTTAATTGGCAAAAAGTCAACAGTATCAATCCAAGACTTGGTTATTCGTGGAAGAAATTCATACGGTATTTCAATACTGGATACGATCAGTACAACAAACGACAACAACATGCAATAATTTGGCCGTTATTGAAAGACCAACGAGTTACAGTAAACTTTGGAAAGATTGCAACAGAAAACGATGAAGAAAACCTTGAACTTGGAGAAATGGATGAATTTTTCAATTTAAGTGATTCAGAAGATCGTGGAACAATTGGTGGTTCTTCAACATTTGCACCAAAAATTTTAAAACCATTAAAAAAGAAGCCATTGGATAGATTGCCAACTGTACTTGGAGTTATTCGTAGATTAGTACCTGGTGGAAAGAAATTTTTACTGAGAAAATTTAAAAAATTAAAGAAAGACAAACAACACAAGGATGAACAATGGGTAAAAGATTGGGATCCATCATCAATTGAAGAAAGATTCAAAAAACTTGAAGAAAAGCAACCAACAAAAGAAGATGAACTAAAAAAGAAAAAAAATCAGAAAATTTTTGATTATGATGCTAGACCAACAGCAATGAGATTTTATGCAATGATTACAAGAATCAGAAAAAAGAAAAATGGTTTCTTCCCAAATGAAGCATTAAGACATGCAGCAAATGTTATTGTTAATGGTCCTTATAAAATCAAACCATTTGATTTAAATCCTGTTCCACCACTTAATTCTCGATCAACTACACCAGTTAAAATTGAACAAAACAAGGAAGAAAATAAAGAAAATGTGGCAATATTACCAAAATTAAGTTCACAACGGAAAATTAACAAGATTCTTGCATCGTCAACTTTTGTTTACAAAAAACCAAAAACGGATGAAAAGAAACAAGAAAAGGAAAAAGAAAAATCAGAAAACAAAGAAGAGAAAAAACCAGAAAACAAAGAAGAAGAAGAAAAGAAACCAACGGAACCGGTGAAAAAAATTAAAAGAAAAAGATTGGTAATCAGAAACAAACCACGAATTCGCGCTATAACTCCAAAAATAGAAAGAGCACATCAAAAAGCTGTTCATAGTTATTTTGAACGAATACCAATACCTCAGTCTCAGTCAGGTAATGCACAAATGACACCCATGTATGTTGAACAAGTACGGTCAAAATTATTGGTGAGTAAACTCATTTTGGGGACTATAAAAAAAGCTTCTCGAATAATCGACTTTTGGGACATTACGGTGTTTATTGGCAAAAAATAAACGAGCATTAAACTCAACCGTTGCGCAAGTTACACCGGTGAACAAAGAAAATGTTTTTTTGAAGCATGGGAACATTTTTTTGGCCACCCAAAAAAAGACGACGAATTAACCGTTACCGTTTTTTTTCAGAGAATTTGGCACTTTTTCAAACCTTATTATAAAACTGCTGGAGCTTTTGAAAGAATGTTGGAGATATATGGTCCTGTAGCAATTTATCAACAACTTGAATTTCATCGTCTGATTGCGGAAAATCTAAAACGTGAAGAGGAAGCAAGACAATATCAACAGGACAACGCATACCGACAAGAATATCTTAAACAAATGCATTTAACTGGACAAATTCCAATCCAACAACATTTTCCACTTCAACAGCAACAACAACAGTTGCAGCAGCAACTACCACAACAATTACAGCAACCAATGCCAACCCATTTACAAGCTCATCCCTCATGGCGATTCCAAAATCAACCTAATGCTAATTTTGTTCATCCGAATATGATTCCAAACATTCAAATGACGCCGCAAAGAATGCAACAACCCCATCCTGTCAATCCTTTGACGGCAATGAATAATATGAACATGTCAATTGGATATGATCCACAAGGACATTTCACCCAAACACAAGATTTCTTCGCGGATAGCTCATCAAGCAGTGCGGTATCGACTCCCACATCAGGACCTGGTAATTCCCCATTTACCCCATCACGAAGCAGACGCGGAAGAGGAGGAAAACGCGCAAATATGGGTGACAGAACGCCATCGGCTGATGTCGGATTTACTCCAAGTCCGTTGGCAGATATGCAAAAATGTAAGATACCGAAAAAAATAAAAATCACGAAATTTTTTCAGTCTCAGTCGCCAAACGAGGCCGTCCAAGAAAAAATGTACCGATTGCAGCAAGTCCAATGGTGCCAGGAGGAAATTTTCCACCGCCGTCGCCTCTTTCTCGACCGCCTGGCATGATTTCTCAATCAGGACCGCCTACTTTGCAACCTTATCCACCAATGCCGATGAACTACCCAGGAAATCAACCAATGGCGTCGTCTGCTTATGGAATGCATAATCAGCAGCAATTTAATCAGCCCTATCCACCTCAGCGGTTACCGTATCCTCAACCACCCCAACCGTCGCATCAAATGTATTCCATGCAAATGCAGCAAATGAATCAGAATTTCTTGTCTCCGGGTGCGATTTTTTGAGCTGACGATTATTTTTAATCTCTGTTTTTTTCAGCAATGCAACAACCTCAAAATCCTCAAAACTATTCATACAGCAGCTACGAACCATCGTCATCTGATGATGAAGAAACTGATCCGCCACCACCAAAAATGCCGCCAGTTATCAAACCTGTTGAACAAAATGTCCAAATGAAAAAAGAATTACCACCAGTTCCACAATTCCAAGCACCGCTACCGCCTGAATTGCCTATTGTATCAAAAGCACAAAAAATTGAACCGCCAATTCAATTACCTGAAAAACCAATGGTTGCTCATCTTCCAATTCAAAAAACGGAAACACTGGCACCAGCAGCGGCTGTTGAACAAAAGCCAAAAGAGAAACCGAAACCGTCATTAGGGAAAACACACATTACCGAATCAACGCCGGTTCCAACTGAAAAATCTCACGATAAGAACAAAGGATCAAAACGTTCAAAAGAAAAATCGGCAAGGATTATTATTGATTCTGATGATTCCGACCAGTCACCAAAACCGAAAAAACGAAAATCGACTGTTGATGAAGGTAGTAAAGTTTCCAAAGAATCATCACATGAAAAATCAAAATCTTCATCAAAGACAAAATCACCTGAACCAAGAATTTCTTCATCAAGTGAAAGGAAAAAAGAAAAACGCGAAAAAAATGAAAAAGACAAGGAACTTGCTTTGGCCCAGTTAAAAGAAGAAAGAGCTAAAAAAGAGAGAAAGAAGGAACGACAAGCAAAACTCGAACAACTTGAACAAAAACAAGCTGAAAAAGCGGCATCAGCAGTGGCAATGACTGAAGAAGAACGATTAAAGAAGGAAAAACGTGAAAGAAAAGAAAAACGTCGATTAGAACGTGAGCGATTGGAAAGAGAAGAAGAAGAACGTATAAGATTGAAAAAAGAAAAGAAATTGTTGAAGCTGAAAAAAGAAGAAGCAAGTTTGAAAGATAAAACATCATCTGCAAATGTTTCAAGCAGTTCTGTTGTTCCAACCAAGGAAAAGGTTAGAAAACGAAGAAGAATTGAATCAGATGACGATGATTATGTACCACCAGAACCTGGATCTTCACATAAAACGCCAACAAAAGCTTCCAAGTCGTCTGCCAGTGAAAAACGTGAATATACATCATTGAAAAAGCACGACAGTATGAAATCAAAAGTATGTTGATGTTTTTATCATGTAAATTTATCAATGTTGTTCATATTTTAGGATCCATCAAGTAAGAAAATGGCAACAGAAGAAGCAATGCACAAAAGATTTGAAGATATTGATATACCAGTTTTTGACTTTTCATGGCCACCTGGAATGAAAAATAAACCAGTTTTTGCTGATATTATTCTTGAACCAGCAATTACTGTTAAAATTCAAATTGATTTGGTTTTAAAATTATATGAAGCACATATGCTTTTATGTAATCCAAATTTTTCATTACCAAAGTCAACATCGATTCAAGAGTTGAAACAGAGATGTATTGACAATGCCAAAATTGTTCATCCAGGTTTGGAAGCGATACTTGATGACAAGAAGCGGTTATTCACGTTATTGACAGTTGCACAAGAAAAACACAAAAAAGATATTCAGAACATAAAGAATATGGAAAAAATGAAATTGGAACATCAAAAAATCAAAGACGAAATGGCGAAAAAGAAAGAAATGGCACAAAAATCCAAATCTAAATCAACTAAAACAAAAACTAATCCAAACACCGGTAAAAGTTTATTGGATATGGATAAGTCCTCAAACAAGTTTATGGATAAAAAACCAAAAAGCAAGAATTCTATAGCAAGGGCACAAGCAGATGCAGAAATTATGGCTGCAGCAATTCAGAAAGCAACTGGTAGCACAATTGGAATGGAAGCGTTAAAATCCTTCAAGATTCCAAAGGTTCAAGAACCGCCACCACCACCGCCAGTTGAAGAAAAGCCAAAGGAACCCGAACCTGTGCCGGAAAAAGAAAAAGAACGTGAAGCAGACAATAAAGATGCTGATAGCTTCAAAGACGATGATTATGATCGACCAGATCGAGAATATGGTTCTGTTGCCATTTATGACAGAGATTCACCACGAGATCGCGATCGTGACAAGAAAAATGACGGCTACAATCGACGATATTCCAACGATTATGACCGACGATATGATAATGAACGAAATTATGACAGAAATGACCGCAACCGGAACGACAGATATGACGATTATCACCGAGATGATTATGGAAGACAAAACTATCATTATCAAGATAGACGAGGTGGTGGCAACAATGCTCCAGGAGGCGGGTTTATCCGACGGCATCGAAGTCCACGAGGAGACGATCGACGACAAAATTCGTATCCTTCATTTAGAGGGCGGGGTGGTGGTGGAAATTTCAGAGGCGGCCGAGGTAATAGTAATCCTGGTTATCGAGACGACCGGTCCAGAGATTGGAAACCCAATCCTCGGAATACTCACGATGATTTCTACGAAGGTTTACCACCTAAACAACAACAATTAAATAGAGAGGCTGGTGCTGGGATACAAGAAGAATATCAAAGTGGAGATTTTCAGCCTAACGATCGATACCAACCACGACACAACTTGCCTCATGACGGTAGCTTTCCTCCACCCCAACGGAAAGTTCTGTTGCCAAACCGAATGGCCGGTGAACCGTGAGTTTTTTATCCCAACGATGATAGAAAGCTTCGAATTAACCTTTGTCATTCCTAAATAATTTTTTAGGCGAGCACCTTATGATCCCAATCGTCCGGGTGGATGGTCAGGACAGGGCGGTTATTATCATCCACCGCCACCTTCTGGACTTCCACCACCGCACAAACCCCCATTACTACCAACTCCCGTACCTGGCGGAAGTGGTGACAGAAGAACTTCATATGAATCCAAAACTAATCCAGTTCCAGCTCGTCCACGTGAAATTCGTGATTCGCCTCCTGATGCTGGTGGATTGCAAATTGATGATAAAAGTGATTAAAAATAGATATTCATTCTTTTTGCGTTTATTTTATTTATTATGATTTATTTGGTCTCGTTTATCGTAAATAACGGGTTAATGCAGCAGTCAATAGATATTATTGTATCATTTTTTGTAATTGTTCGAGAATAAAAATAATTTTGTCATCATTGACAGTGAAGAATTCAATGCCTGCTTTTGTCGAAATTAATGCACTTGCTTATTCTTCATATGGATCACAAAATTGTTGAGACAATTGGCGAATAAAAAAAATTGCTATTGAACAGAGGTCCAATGGAACAGCGCAGGATATCGATCAACAAATGCGCCGCGCTATCGACCTTACGCCGTCGGCGTTCTGCTTTTCCTTGCCAATCCGGTTCACATCTTTACTAAAGCGTCTAGTTCAAGTTTAGTCTTTAAAACCGTTTATTTGAGGGAAGGCTTTTTTGCGGAAAAACGATTTGCAAAAAAAATATGCGGATTTTTTTGTTGCTTTTGCTGGTTTTTATTTTTTTGGAAACTTCGACAAGTTTTTCTGGTTTAATTGATGACGGAAATTATTCTCATTTATATCCAAAAGTTTGTCTAAGTATAATAATCAATCATCATGAACATTCATTACCATATTCCTTGGGTTTGATTGAAAATTTGCGTTATCCAAAAGATCGAATGCATGTTGCATTTTTTGCTGAAAACACAAGTGATTCCGAAACCATTGGAAGCGCCAAATAGTAAGTTTAAACAAAAAATAATCAATCAAATTGAATTTTTCCAGCTGGTCATTCCAAAACAGCAAACTTTATTTATCAACTTCAGTGATTGAAAACCGGAAAAACACTCGAGAAGCTGCGCTACAATGGTCGAGAGGAAGATCTTGCAATTTTGCATTCATTACCAGTGGCGACGATTTTTTTACTGCAAATACTTTGAAAAAATTGATTGATTTAAAGTTGATAGCTGTTTCTCCTTTATTAAATGGACCATTTGGAACACATTCAAATGTTCAAGGATTGTTGAACGCTGATTTTGTCAATCGTGAAAAAGTTGGAAGTCAACAGGTAACGTTTTCCGTTTTCATATCTTTTTTAATTGCTTTTTACAGGTTTATTACTTCAATGGACCATTTTTAGTCAATTTAAAAGAAATTGATGGTTCTTATTTGACTTTTGATTCGGACAATTTGAAAGAATATCATGATCGAGATGATCCAATCATGGTTTTTGCATATTCTGCTTACGTGATGAACATTCCAATATTTGTGAACAACCAAGACTTTTATGGATATATTTTGGACTCAAATTACTATTCTCTTAGTCATCACAAGAAATTATTAGGATATTTTCTAGCAAATTTGATATCTGACAATGGGCCAATGCCGTTCCCACATTCCACTTCTTTGGAACCATGGTATCCTATTCCATCTCAACTTGGTTTTGATCAAATTTATGTTATTAATTTGAAAAGAAGACCAGAACGATTACAGAAAATCGATTTGATTATGAGATTACTTGGAATTGATTATCGTGTTTATGAAGCTGTTGACGGAGAAAAATTGACACCAGAACAACTTTCATATCTTCAATTTTTGCCTGGTTATGAAGATCCATATTTCAAACGACCAATGAAAAAAGGTGAAATTGGATGCTTTTTAAGCCATTATGGCATTTGGAACAATGTTGTTCAAAAAGGATATGAAAGAGTTTTAGTTTTTGAAGATGATGTTAGATTTTCTGAAAATAGTACCGTTGAAATTCAAAATGTTCTTGAAGACATTATCAAAACAAGATTAGAATGGGATTTGATTTATTTGGGAAGAAAAAAAATGACACCACATGGAGATGAATTTTTTGTTCCAGGTAATTTTACTGAATTTGAAATTTTTTTTGATATATCAATTTTCTAGGGCATCGTTATTTGAGCACAATTAATTATTCTTATTGGACTCTTGGTTATGCTTTGAGTCAAAATGGAGCAAAAAAATTGCTTGCAACAAAACCGTTGGAAAAAATGCTTGCTTTAGATGAATTTTTGCCAATAATGTACGACAAACATCCAAATAAGCAATGGTCCAGCTATTTCCACGAAAGAAACCTTCAAGCTTTTGCTGTTTACCCCGTCGTTGTTACTCCTGAACGTTATACTTATGAAGCGGGTTATGTTAGCGACACAGAATCGTCAAATATTGTTGATTTTCAACAAACCAATAAATCCACCTCAGACAAGGTTGACAACGCAGATTTTCACGGATCATTGCACACTACCTCAAAAATTACCAAAACTGAACTTTAAATTTTGATTTTTTTTGTTTTATTTGTTGAAAATTACGTGTCCAAAAATTCAATTTTGAACGGATATGACAGCTTTAAAAAAATAAACTTTGTAGTGCAAAAAACTTGATTTATCTTTTGATTTGGTACAAACCTTTGAAATTATTTTTTAAGCTTTCTTGTTAGTATTTTTAATATAAATTCTTAGATTGATGGGTTGTATCAACTCAAAATGCGATCTCGAAGCAGATGGAAGACGATTAAACATGATTCGAGAGATTGCTCAAGGGTTAGGAACATTCATTGAAAATGTACTTACAATTCTTTTTTTAGAGGATTCAGTATTATTTATCTTGCTAAAGATATTGATTCTGGTGACAAATTGGTTGTAAAAAAAATGGAATGTCATTCAAACAATGAAATTGAAAGAACTAAACGAGAAATCAAAATTCATGAAAGTTTTGGAACAAATGATAACATTTTACAAATTCTTGGTGCAACAGAAATCAAAATAAGTGATGGAATTTCAAGATTTTATTTGATATTTCCTTATAGACATGTAAGTTTATTTTATATATCAGCAAATTCAGAAAGCTTTAGATGGGTTCATTACAAAATGAATTGGATAAACGAGCGCAAACCAAGGAATATTTCACTTTATCCACGGTTATTTTAATATTTTCACAAATTTGTCATGCTGTAAGATGTCTTCATCATTATAATCCACCACTTATTCACAGGTAAATGCTTTTACGTTGGTTATTCATGATTACTCTTAATTTTAAGAGATTTGAAACCAGCAAATGTGTTGTTTGTGGATGAAAATCATGTTGAATTGACAGATTTTGGATCCTGTGTAGTTGGGCCAATTACAGTCAAAGATGGTAAACATAGTCGATATTTAATTGATGATGCGGGTGAGAATTCAACGATGACATATCGGGCACCAGAATTGTTTAATTGTGATGTTGGAACAGTATTAAACCAATCTATTGATATTTGGGTTTGTTTTGACGAGTTGATTCAATAATTAATGTTATTCTTCTAGTCTCTTGGATGTGTTTTATATGCAATATGTTATTTTAAATCTCCTTTCGATGAAGCTTATGAAAAAGGTGATAGTGTACCATTGGCAGCAATGAGTGGAAGAGTCAAATTCCCGTCAAATACCACGTGAGGTTCTATTATCTATGATTAAAACACGCTTCTTATTCTAGATTTGGAGATGTTATCAATAACGTCATCTTGCAATTATTGAAAGCAGATCCATCAGAAAGACCTGACATTGATTCTGTGGTGGCATTGATGGAATCTTTGAAATCTGATTTAAATATTCAAAATAATCATTGATCCTTGTTGTTGTTGAAGTTTAATCGTTGACAAAACGTTAATTTTCTTGAATATTGATTTGTCAAATAAAACTCAAAAATTTGTGTCCAGTTTTTTCTGACCGAAAAAAAAATTGATTCAAATTTCAACAAAAAATGGAGTCGAATTTTCGATAAGTTTTTTGGCTGACTTTTTCTTTTGTCAAATTTGCTCTTGATGGACGTTTTTCTATTCACACCGTGAAACTTCGATGAATTACTGCATGATAAAACAATGATAAAAATAGAAAAAAAATTTTAACTTGTGGCGTTGTCTGCGAAACGTCAGACAATTGGATTTTTTTGAATCGTTAATCTTTGTCCAAGTCGATCCCGTTCACTCATCTTTTACGTTTTTATATATATTTTACGTGTGAAACGAGGTTTAATTTATATTATCTCCAATCATTTTTAGATTTCGATGGAATCCGAGGATGAACAAAATGGTGATGAACGTCAAACACATGCTGATCTTGAATCTGGATTTTATTCTGCATATGAACCACGTGAAGTTTTAGGACGTGGTTTATCTTCTACTGTTCGAAAATGCATTGAAAAAAGTACTGGTCAAGTATTTGCTGTTAAAATCGTTGATGTAAGTACTGAACGACAAAGTGAATCAGATGCTGCACGACTCAAGGAGGAAACATTATCTGAAGTGCGTTTGCTTCGATTATTGTCTGGTCATCCGTCGATTATTGCCATTCATGATTTTTTCATTACTCCAACATTTCATTTTGCGGTATTTGAAATGGCACCACGAGGAGAATTATTTGATTTATTGAACAGATCAGTTACATTAAGTGAAAAGAAAACGCGTTCAATTATGAAGCAATTGTTTGATGGTGTTAGTTACATGCATGAAAGAATGATTGTTCATCGAGATCTCAAATTGGAGAATATATTATGTATCGATGATTATCGAATAGTTATTAGTGATTTTGGATTTGCAAAACAACTTGAATCAGGACAAAAACTCAGGGAATTATTTGGCACACCAGGTTACTTAGCTCCAGAAACTTTACGTTGTCAAATGTATGAAGATGCCAAAGGATATGGAATTGAAGTTGATAATTGGGCATTAGGTGTCATCATGTATACTTTGTAAGTTGTTTCTATCTGACTTTTTTTCAAACTATATTTTTGCAGGTTGGCTGGGTATGCACCATTTTATCACCGTCAACAATTGAGAATGATGAGACTCATTCAAGAAGGTCGTTACGATTTTCCCAAGGAGCAATGGGAAAGTATTTCTGAAGATGCAAAAGATTTGGTAGGTGTTTTAGTTCATTATTTTTTACTCCATTTTTCTTTAGATCAAGAGATTATTGACAACTGCTCCTGAAAAACGCATGCGTGCTACAGATGCAATATTACATCGTTGGTTTACTGTTGGTACTGCCACAAAAGAACAAATTCAAGAAGCCATGGCTGCTGCACGTGCTGCAAAGAAAGATTTCAAGAAAATATACAAACGTCTCATTCATGCTTGCCGTTTCATTTATAGATTGAAACATTTGCATGATTTCAAATTATCAGTTGATAGAAATGAATTACGCCGTCGTCCATTTAGATTTCCAGAAATTCGTCATGAAGCTGAAGCTGCCGCATTTGCTGTTTACGGTCATTGGGTTAATAGAGGGTTTTATTATTCACGTGATATGTTATTCGCTAATTCACCACGTCCAAAATACGTCCGGCATGAAAATACTGTCATAAAAGTACCAAGTTGAATAATCATCACTTGTTGTTGATCTCGTTTTTTTATTGTTTTGATTTTATTACTACCATGTGCTTTAATTGAAACCGTGCCGCTTTCAAAATGTTAGCAAAAATAAATTTTGGAATTATTTATCAAAAAATTATCGCTAAGAGAATTTTGAATAATTTAATGGTGAAGAATAATTTAGCTCACAACACAAATTAAGACAAGAGTTCTTGATAAACCTCATTAAGATTTGCAATAGCAGTTAAATGGCGGGATTTCAATGACAAAGTTAATGTTCCTTGATTTTGCATCATTTTCAATTCCGAAAGAATGTAAATGCCATTGGTGTATTTGATTGAATGATACAAAAGTTCTTGTCCATCAACATTACGACGAGCAACAGTGAAAACGTTATTTTGTTGTAATTTGGAACAAATATCATCTAAAATTTTTGTTTGAAAACTCAAAATTTTGAATAAATGACAAACCAGCAGATAAATTCATAGGATTTTGAAGTGTATATTGAATTTCATTCTTTTCAGGAATTTCTTTCCATAATTGAAGGAAATCACGTTTATCCATTTGTCCATTATCATCAAAATACATGTGCAATGGAACAAGTACAGCAAAGAAGAAAATTCCAACATTGTCTTTAACTGCCACCTGTAAAAAATAACAATGTAAGCTTTTTATCTTTTTAAAAGATTCAGAACAAAAAAATCTATGATAAGCTTATCAAAAATTAATTATTGATTTTAGTCAATTGAAACAAAAAAAATTAATCATTATTTTTCTTTCTCAAGCCATCAAATCAAATGATCACGTATCATTTTTACACGTGCAGTCTGATCTAGTATTAATTATTTTTTTCTAATGGGTTTGCTATGCTTTAAAAATGAACGCTCTCCTGAAGACAGAACTGTGAGTTTAAAAAAAAATTTGTAAATCTATAAATTTTCTCTTGTTAAGAAAGCTGAAAATTCTGAACCAATAAATAGATTTTTTATGGCTGGTATGGGTTCAGCAGGTAAATCAACAATTATTCGACAATTACAATCATTATGTCAAAAAAATTCTTCATATAAATTTTGTAATGATGATTGGACAGAAAAAAAAATTACTGATATTGATAAAACACTTTGGCAATCAACAATTCGAAAAAATATTTTGGATTGTTTTGATATTTTTTCAAAAGTAAGTTAATTTTTGTTAATATTCTTTAAAAATTAATCTTTAAAGATGATAACAATGCTTGGAGAAGAATTTGAAAAATCAGAAAATAAAGAATTTGCTATGAAAATTGAAAATATTTGTGATCAAGATGATGGTTATGAAAATTTAGAAATTGATGAAAAATTTAAACAACAATTATTACAATTATATGATGATGAAACAATTAAAAAAATGGTTAAAATGAAAAATAAAATTAATTTACCACAAAAAAAATTATTTGATGGTTTTCAACATTTTTTTTCTATTGAAAAAATAACGGTTTGTTTTAATTTTTCTTTGAAAAAACATTATTATTTTTTTCAGGAAATATTTGATGACGATTACAATCCTAGTTCTGAAGACAAAGTTCATAGTAGAAAACCAACAACTAACATGGAACCATATAGATTCATGTTAAATGATACAAGAATTGAAATAACTGATGTTGGAGGACAAAAATCTGAATTGGTAAGGATTATTCTAACGAAAAAATGTAATTTTACATGTTTTAGTTGAGACTAACAGATTATTTAACACATTGGTGTTATGAAAGTAAAGAAAATGACAGAAATTTTATATTACTTGTTGTATCAATGTCAGATTATAATGTTCAACATCCTGTTCATCAAAAATTTACATTACTTGATGAATCTGTTGAATATATGAAGCTGTTATTAAATAATCCAGCAACTGAACATTGTGGTTTACTAATATTTTTTAACAAAAAAGATCGTTTTGCTGAAAAACTTGCTGATGAACAATGTCGTGAAGATATTAAGTATTTGAAAGACTATATCAAATCATCAGAATATCAATCCTACACATCTACGGGAAAATATTCAGAAAAAGTCATGTTTAATGCAATTACTGCCAAATTTGTTGATATATTTAAGAAAAAATATCCTGATAAAAGCTGTTATTGTCGGTAAGTTAATATTTTGGAATTGAATTTTTTTGCAAAAAAAAAATCTTAAAGAAACACTTGCGCAGTTGATAGTGCAATGATGGAAGGTATATTTGCAACAATACGAAATGAAATATTAAATGCCAAATTTTATGATCTTTTTCCTTGAAAATTCTTAAACTAACCTGTAATTGTGTTAATGGATCCATACGACTTGCAGCACCATTTGTAGCACATGCTAAACTTTTACTTGCTGATTGATTTGGTTGAAGAACAGGTATATCAAGTGTATCAGCAGGTGTTAAACCAAATCTAAAGTTTTAAAATCCCAAATTTTGAAAAAAATTCCTTTTTTTAATTTATAACTTACGAATTTGTATTAAATTGTATTGCAAAATCTGTCAATGGTGCAATTGATTTGTTATACAAGGTAATTTCCATAAAGATCTTTCCTGATCTTCTAGCAAATGTTCCATCAATTTGTAAACCTTTACCAGCGGTAACTTCAAGCCATGTTTGTTTGGGTGGAATATAACCACTCGTTGCAAAACTAACTGACCCAAGACCAAAATCTACAAATCAAAAAAATTAATACCTTTTTTTCCATTCACCCGTTTTGCCAATACTTCGCTCATCAACAACGACGATTTAAACAATTATTTATTTAATATTCTCACGATGACCCGCATCATGAACTAAAACTTCTTATTAAACATGCATCCGGAACACTGGAAACGTTTCTGAGCGAGATACTGGCAACAAATCCTCTAAAGAACCAAGAAAAAAATTATCACCATTTGTTGTGTTGCTACTGCTGCCATCAAGACCACCAAGTAAATCGTCGAGACCAGGAATGCCAACAGTTTGTGGCACGTAACTAGTGGGAACAGAAGCTGGAGCAGTCAAATCAAGTGATAACAAATCAGCAATAATGTTTTCTTGTGATGGAATAACTGTTGGTTGTGGAGTTGGTTTGATATCAAATGATGGTGGGCTTACAGATTCTGATGTGCCAGCAGTAACAGATGAAGCAGATTGTCCAGCTCTGAGTGGAATTCTTGCAGAATCAATGAATGAAGATGGAGGTTTGTGATAAACAGAAGCCAACGAACCAATGTGACAAACCAATTGATTTAAAAGTGAAGGTTCCAATAAGTCAGTTTCTTCAGAAATAAGCGGTTTTTCTGCCAAAACAACTTCTTTTGCAGCTCCAGGATCGGCACTAAGAAGTCTCCAATAAATGTAACCACGATCACGCAAATCAGGATTATCACTATCTTGAGTTGCCAAAGAAAGCACTTTTTGAACCAATTGTTGAGTGTCAGTTGGACGCTTCAAAAATAATTTCACCACGGCAGTCAAAAGTTGGAGTTGAACTTGAGTATTTTCATCATGAAAACCTTCGACAAAACATTCCAACAATTCATCAGCATTTTCAATACGTTCAGCATATTCTCCAATAATCCAAATCATGGATGCACGGGCTTCTGGTTCATCAAGTGTATCCAAATTTTCACATAAATTTGAAATGATGTTCTCATAACGATTAGGATATTTACGGAAAATGTCCTTGATGACAACAACAGCTTCTTGAACAACATAATTAACCTTTGTTTGAATCAAATCCAACAAGGTAGCCACGCATTTTTCGGAACTTTGTTCAACCTTGATGGCACAACGTCCAATAGCACGAACAGCTTTGCGAACAAAATCAACATCAACTTCGGCAGCATATTCTTTCAATTCTGATAAAACTTGAGAAATATTGTTCTGTTGAGCAAGACGAATCATAATATCAAGCTTTTCCATTTTGACGTAAATTGGATCATTGTACTTGACGAAGAAAACTTTC
>CABFKL010001541.1:65680-106685 GCA_901765185.1 Panagrolaimus sp. JU765 | reverse complement strand
ATTTCAGTAATAGCAGCAACAGCATTAGCAACAACCATAGGATTTGAATCGCTAAGAAGATCATTGAGCAACTCAACAAAACCTTGATCTTCTACCAAAGTTGGGTTAATATCATGAAGTTTGGCAACGCATACAGCTGCAGTTTTTCTAACATATGGATCTTCATCTTTCATACATTTGCGCAATGGTTCACACAAATATTCCGTAATTTTGTCAACACGAATACAACCCATGGTTCGAACAGCCAAAGCACGAATCAATGGATTAGGATCTTCACAATCTTTCACAAATGTATTCACAGCCATTATTGCCAAATCTGGTTGACTTTTGGCATAATTCATCAAGTAAAGGTAAACAAGTTTCTTGAGCTCCACGTTGTCAGTTTGCATGCAATTAACAACATCAGGAAACAAAGCACTAAAAATTCATTCCTGAGCTTTTACAATTTCAAAGGGCGGACTTACCTAACATCTTTACCAACTGTCATACTGGCAATAACTTTTTTCACTGCTTCACGCTTCTTTTCCTTTTTATCGGAATTGAGCTCATTCTTCAATTCAAATATTTCACCTGAAAAAATTCCACCATCAATTGTATTGTTCCAAAACTTACCTTTTTTAGTTGTTGTAAAATACTTTGAGTCCGTCATTGTACCACTAATCTACAACAACAAAGTCGGAAATAAAAAATTGCAAAAAGAATTGGTAATCAATGGCGGAGTCCGACAAAGCAAGACGACAAAGAAATGGTCCTGCACCGAGTTTTGGCTGGTTATTTTTCCGAAAATTTTTCATAAATTTTTTTGGCCGTGGCCCGCATGTGTTTTTTATTTTATTTTTTTGCCCCTTTCTTCTAACCCTTAATTTTTTTATTTTCATAATTTTAGAAACTTCTCAATTTTTTCCATCTTGTTTCTAATGTCTGACGAAGATTTTTGTACAATTTGCCTTGAAAACGTTGACGAGGAAAATCGTTTTGTCACACAGGAATGTGGACATCATTTTGGCAAGCAGTGCATTGCCGAATACGTTGATCAAGTTAGTAAAGAAAACGAACAACGCTATCATGAAACAGATGATGAACTACGTCCACAGTTGGACATGGTTTGTATTACTGTTTTTTTGCGCATTTTTTAAGAAGTTTTCAATTCTAGAGCATTCATTGTCCAGTTTGTCGAACCACATTAAACGATGAACAATTCTCCGCAATTAGGGAATGATTGGCAGACATACTTGATCATTTGGTCGTTTAATTTGCTGTCAAATTAACACCTTTTTCGAACCAAATTAAATTTGTAATTAGTTTCCAATAAACCGCATTGATTGTTGATTTTTTGCAGAAAAATTAAAGCTTTTGTTAGTTTTTTTTTTGAAATGTTTACATTTTCTGAATTTTAGCTTTCATTTAGCCGTGTCTCAATGGTACCAATTTTTGAATTGAAAAGCTTGACTTTTGTGCGAGGAAAATGTTTTTCATTTCATAATAAGTTTTATTTCGTCAACGGATTTGAATTGTTTGCTTCGATTGATTAATCCTTGCTCGCGCAAAAAATTTTTTTGGCGATTATTTGTTTTATTGCCAATCATTGATTCATTTTTTTTTTGAGTTATAATGATTTCATTGAGTGTTTCGTTAGTTTTTTGTGTTCAGTTTTTGTTAGGAAAATGATTTCATCTCTGGCATGATTCATTTGTTGATTTTTCACCACTTTTTTTTTGCTTTGAATTTTGGGAAAAATTGATAGGTCCTTTTTTTCACATTCTCATAATTTGAATTTTGATCAGGCTTTTTTTCATTGATTTTTTATAACGTTTTTTTTTCTAAACTTTTTTAGTTTACATTTTTTCAGCTAGGATGTCTAAACAATTGCTAACAGCTTAATCTTTTTGTATTTGTCGAGTCAAAATTTTGTTGAAAAAAATGTTTTAAATTTTTCAATGAATTTCTTTGCCAGAAATTGTTGATTTTTTCTTGAAATTTTTGAAGAGTCGATTGGTGACCTCTTTTTTCATAAGAAAACATTGTTAGGTGTCCGTAACAACAGGATATAGATCGGAATGGATAGTGTCTATTAGACAAGAATTTTTGTTGCCGTGGTTTTTCAAAGACAGTTAATTTTTCCCAGAACATTTAGATGGATTTTTTCAAAAGGCCAATGGTCTTTTTTTGAGCTTTATTTTTTTTTCCTGAGTCAAACATTTTTGACATTGTTTTGCATACATTGACTTTGTGCTACTGTTAAAAATATTTTTTCACGCCCATTGGAATTGAATTGGTTTATTTTGTTTTTCGTCATTTTTTCAACTTTTAATTCCTCTTTTATAAAGGAAAAATAGGATTTCATATTTTTGTAATATTCCAGTTCTTTTTTCTTCATCATCAAACCTTATTTGTCAACGCAGAAAAAAGATCTAGCTATTCGAGTTATTTTTCAAGTGACTGGTTTCCTTGTTTCGAACTGAGCTTTTTTGTATTTTTGACTAAACAAAATTGACCACTTCAACTAGCAGTCATCCAAGCGTGGTCAGGACTACCTCAGAAAAACGTGCGTTCGTCATTTTGTAAGCAAAACTGACCATAGCACATTTGCTTTTGCCGGCTGGTTGTCTATTTGTTATTATTTCCATACGTGGCAAGAAACCATTTTTGGCATATTTTGAAATAGTTGGAATTTTTAAATTTATTCATTGAAAAAATGAATCCAATTATGAATTTTTTTCGTCGTTTTTGGAGTTGGTTAAAGATTCGTCTTCTTGCGTTATGGGAATTATTATGTTGGATTTTTGATATGATATGTTGCTGTAAATTATGTATTGATGATGATAATATTGATGCAGAAAAAGGTGTAACTCATATTCATACTTCAGATATTCAACCAACAAATCTTGTTGACGGACATAAAAAATCAACAATGGATGCTGGTGGTAGTACAGCAAATGGACAAGTTCATAAAGTTATTATGGTTGGTTCTGGTGGTGTTGGAAAATCTGCATTAACATTGCAATTCATGTATGATGAAGTAAGTTCAATTTTCTTTCAAAAAAATTTTTTTTGACCAGTTTTTCAAGGACAATAACAAGGTCAAGTATGTTAGACCAAATTAAAATTTTTATTTTCTTGACTTTAATTTGTTTTTTTTTCAGTTTGTTGAAGAATATGAACCAACAAAAGCAGATTCTTATCGCAAAAAAGTTGTTCTTGATGGAGAAGAATGTTCTGTTGATATTTTGGACACAGCAGGACAAGAAGACTATTCTGCAATCAGGTAATTTATAAATTTTCAAAAAAAATTGTTTCAAGATAAGATTTTAGAGATAATTATTATCGAAGTGGTGAAGGTTTTATTTGTGTTTTTTCTATTACTGATGCTGAATCTTTTGATGCAACAAATGAATTTCGTGAACAAATTTTACGAGTCAAAAATTCCGATACAAATATTCCAATTGTACTAGTCGGAAATAAATCGGATTTAAATTCCGAAAGAGTTGTTTCACAAGAACAAGCTCTAGCAAGAGCTGAATCATGGGGCGTTCCATATGTGGAAACATCAGCAAAAACACGAACAAATGTTGACAAAGTATGTTTTCAAATATTCAAATTTAAAGATGATTCATCACATTTTTTTAGGTGTTTTATGATTTGATGAGGGATGTTCGACGACGAAAAGGTGGACCAATGGGAAATAGTGGCGCAGCAGTTGATCCTGGAAATGCCAATTCAAAACGTAGAAATGCAAGAAGATCATGGAAAAAACATTGTGTTTTGTTATAAGTTTTTTCAAAAATCATCATTGTTTCCTGGTTGCTTGCTTCTTGTCCGTTTCTGCTCGGGTATCCATTTTGAATACTAACTATGCGTTTTGGTCCTCTGCCGAAATTTTATGCGATCATTTGTTATTTTTCTATGTTCAAAAACTGTATGGCCAATTTTGGATAAAAGGTTCATAAACAAAGAAATTACAACAATAAAATCAACAACCGGTTCATACTTAATCCACGTATTTTACTTTTCTAATGCCAGATGCAATTTTTGTACTTAAACTCCATTTTTTGCATTCGAATTCCGCAATTTGATTCCGCCTTTTTCTTCAAAGACCAAAAGTAGCATTTCGAGCTTTTGCTTTCTTTACTTCTCTGATATTTATCAATGGTGTCAATGGTTCAGGTTTTGGAACCGGTGGTTTTGTTTCAGCATCATGATCAGTTCTTGTTTTGATAAAACTAACTAGGTTATTCATCAATTCTGGGTAATTGTCAAATCCTCTGAGATTTTCTCGAACCCATGTAGATATCTTGTCATAATCAGGATTTGTTGGTTGTAATTTTTCACGGAATCGTGCATCAACAAGTAGAATGGCACCCCAATCATTAATATGACGAAGACATCTGAAAACTGTGTTCAATCAACAGATGAGATAAAAAATTTACCTTCCAAGAGCTTGATTTAAAGCACGAAATGCTTGAATTGAATACCACTGATCTCCAGTAAGATAATTTTCCTTTAATTTGGTTGATTTATTCCATTGTCTTTTTTGCCTTTCTTGTTCTGCGACTTTTCTATCATTGAAAGCCTTTTTTTGTCTAACAACTTCATCATATGCATTTGGATATGGAATTCCAACGCATATAACGCAGCGTGCCATATCATCAGTAAAATCAATACCTTCTGATACTTTTCCACGATAAACAGCAAATAATAATGCACCATCAACAGAAGTACTGGCTGAATTTTCAATTGCGGCAGAATATTCTTCAAGCATTGGTTCAAGATCTTTTGAACGATTTGGTTCGAAAAATATTTTTTTACGTCTTTCAATTTCTGCATGTAATCCACTTATCCTCATTGAATCTTTCAAACCTTCCATGACACGATAACTGCTTAAGAATACTAAAACGCCTTTTGGTACAACAGTGCACACATCACGTATAAGCCATGCAAGTTCCATGTAAAAACCGTGATCAATCTCTTGATATGTTGATACTAATCTTCTGCCTGATTTTCCTTTTGGTACAATTGTTGCAAATATTTGTTCTGATGGTACAACTTGTTTGCCTTCCATTTCTGCAGAAAAATTGACGCCAAGTTCTGTCTTCAAGGTATCTGTTGGCCGTAATGTACCAGACGCAAGAATCAATGAATAACACTTTTCAAATGTTTCTGTACAAGACTAAAACAACGCTTGTATTTTAACAATATTGTCAAACACTTACCACAGATGGTACCATTGACCAAAAGTTCATAACACCTTCATAATCAGGAAGTAAAGCGCCATGAGTTTTTTCTTCCACGACTTCTACTGCTTTTCTTTTCTTGATAAAATTGTCTGGTTTTGGTTTTGCAGGTTCAAATGTAAAATTGAGTTTGTAATACGCATAGTTTCTATCATTGGTATAAAATTTCATAAAATATAAAAATTTTTCCACGAGGACAATTGCAACGGGTGATGGAACAAATTCTTTGAAAATTTCACTCATATCTGTGTCTTTTGAGACATTTGCAACACGATAAAAAGCTTTGAACAAGCTTTTGTAATTTTCTGATTCAGTGTTCTCAAAATATAAGGGAAATTTTGTTGTTCCAAATTTGATTAAATAATTCTTGAAATCATCGGCGAGATATGTTCTAAATTTGTTCACTTGTTGAGACTTCAATGATTGTAATGGTTCTTTGGCTGATTCAGCAAGATCTTTGAACAAATTGAAAAAGACATTTGTAAACCCAATCAGCTAAAAAAGCTTGCTTCCATGAAAAATGTTTAAAAATCTTATACTTACCAATTCGAAAGCTTCAGACCATTCTTTTAACGATGAGTTAAAAGCAGTTGCTCCTTCATCTTGCTCACCAATCACTTCAAGTGAATTTCTGCTGGTGCATTCACGAACTACATTTAATTTTTCTTTGAAACTACTCAGTGCAGCATAAAACTCAGTTTCTCGGAACTGAAAACTGGCAGCTTCTCGACATGTATCTTCAAGATTATGCGCTTCATCTAGAATAACAATTGAGTTTTCAATTTTTACGCCAGGAGTTGAATCACGAATTATTGGGTCCAATAAATAATTGAATGGCGTAAAAATAATGTCGGCAGCACCAGACAAAATCATTGTTGAAGTGTAATACGGGCAAATTTGTGGAGCTCTCAATGCATCGAGCAAATCTTCCATATCCCAAACATCAACACCACTTTTACTGATCATTGTTCTTAAACGTGATGCACTGTTTTCACACTTATTTCTCAAATTATTTCGATAAAGGCATCCTTTCTAAAAAAGTGAATATTTGAAAATACTTGGTTTGATAAAACTTACACCATCCTGTGCATTTAACTCACGACAAGCAGAGTTAACATCACCAGTATTTCTTGCTTCTTGATTTAAACAGGATTGTTCACGACTTGCAAGAATTGAATGTTTCAGCCTTCCATCATGTGCATATGGCAGACGACTAAACTCTTTGACAACTTGTGCAATTTGCTTATGAGTACGCGTTCCATAGTAAATTCTCAAAGAAGGTAAACATTCACATTTTGGTTCATTTCCAGGTATAAACTCTGATACATCAAGAACATTTTCTTTAGCACGATCATCATCATCTAAAAAAGATGAAAACTGAGTTCCTCGGTCAGAAGATCCATTAAAATAAGCAGATTCTTCTTCGTCTATTTTTGTTAATTCAGCTAAATTGCTTGTACGGTTCTCAGAAGTTGATACTTTTTCAAGTTTCAGACCGTGTATGGAACATTTCAACTTGCTTTCGCGTTGTTTTTCTTTGTAATCAGCTAACCATGCACAAACACCCGCTAACAAAGCCAAAGTCTTTCCACTTCCAGTTGGACTTTCAATCAGAACATTTCTTGAATCTCCTTTCTCGATTTGTTCCTGAGTTTTTCTTAAATTTTGAATCAATCTAATCATGATTAAGCGCTGAGATACATATGGTTTGACGTTTGGCGGGAGTTTCACATTGATTCCATTTATTGGCATGCTGACATAATCTTCATCCTTGACAACAGATTGCCTGGCTTTTCTTTTTCTGTAATAAAACTTTTAGAACAAAAAGAACTAAATAAACATACCTTGATGACTCGCCATTTTGATACATTGGGGATATGAATTGTTGAATTTTAGACATTTTAACCGGCAGTATACACGTAAATTAGAAAGTACCCGGATAATCTTGCATAAGAGATGAGATGAGAGATCTGAAACAAAAATTCATTCAATAAAATTTTTTAAATTACAATTTAGAACTGGAATTATTGAAATTAGAACTTCTGTCAGCAAAAAATCAGACGCGGTAAAAAATGTGCAATGTTTTGTTTGAAAAAATGAACGAGCCAGCTGTGCTTGGCATAATGTTCTTTTGAGCAGCTTCAATCTTTTCCAAATTTTTGCTGCCAGGCGGTTTGTCAAAGATGTTATTTCTGAATCAGAAGTTCATTTCCTTGGATATCTTGCAGAAAATTTTTTTGAGAGGTTTCCAATAACATAGGATCGATGCTTCGATATTTTCCAAAAAACAGCATCTTGTTTCCAATCTGAATTTGGAAGACATTTTCCGTACAATGAGGCAGTTTTCACCGATAAAAAAAGATTTACAAGCAAAATAACATTTTTTCCATCAAATCTAAGAATAGGAGTTTTCTTAGATTCACCGTTTGGAAGGAATGGTTTCTGAAAAATGGGGAAAATCTTCGTGAATGGGGAGTAGTAACTGTTCTACTCCTTGATTTTTGATGATTCGAGTTTGGAAATTGACCAGCGGATCCATTGGCAGTGATAATTGCAGAAAAATGTCAAATTGTTTTTATTTTTGTTTTTTATAAGGTGTGGCGAAAAAATATCCGATGTAAAATATGGTCTTATCTCCTGTGATCGAATACGCTTTCAATTTTTTAAGCTACAGCTCTCGAAAGCTCAATTAAAGCGTTCACAAACGTTTGATCCATTCTCTTGGCTTTGATTAAATTATAACGTTGTCTTTTTTGTCATCCCGGAATTGACGCGAACATTATCGGAGAATTCAGTTCCCTTTTTGGACCAGATTTTTTTCCTCTCAAATCTCACCCTTCCAAAAAGATTTTTTTTTGGTTTTTTTTTTCAAGTTTTTTCTGAAAAATGATAATGAAAAATATTTGGATTTGAAAAATTTTGATCAAATGTCATTTTTCGTCTCAAGATTTGGTATAAATTTTGTTGTTTGCCCGATTTGCCACACTATTTTTGTCGTTTTATTTTTACTCCGTTTTTCATTGATTGTTCCGATTTGGAGTTTTTTTTCTTCAGAAAATTGAAGATTTTCCTGGAAAAAGGCAATTTAAAAAAATCGATATTTTTTGTTTATATTTTCCAATCGACATGGGCCGAACTTGCTTATTCCACGTTGCATAAGAGAATGTTTTTTAGTTTCCACCCGAGCACAAGCATCTGTCAATCAACCAAAAATGTCTGACGATCCATGTGAATGCTTTTTCAATCATGAAGCAATGATGCGTCGACTTTTATCGATCGTATGTTTTTTTCATGGCATTTTATGGATTAAAAACAATCAAATTTAAAAGGAAATCTCATAGCAAATTGATAATTTAACATTTTTTCAGTTACGTCAATCACAAGAAGAATGTATCGATGAAAATTGTGTGGATGATAGCTCACTTGGAGGATTATCAAACACGATGATGATGATGGCATTGATGGGTGTTTTTGCTGTTGCAATGTTTTTAACCAGACCAAATTCTTTGCGACCACTTCCAACATCTGAACGTTCAGAAAAACCAGATAGAAATGATATTGGTGGACCACCACCACCACCAACTGTTGGATAAGTGATTTATATTAGTTTCCATTAATTAAATCTAGTCGATTCCATTGTCTGTGATGATTCCAGTGGGTTTTTTCTGGAAAAAACATTGCTTTACGGGGGTCAGATTCCATATGCAACATTTGAATTGTATATAACAAAAGTCTTTTGCTAATGATTTTTATTTCAGAGATTTATTTGTCAAAAAAAATTGTTTTCTTTTTTGTCTACAAAAACCAAAAATTGTTTTCAATTTCCTTGCCGGTGGTGATGTAAATGGGAAAAAAATTTGAACTTTAATATAATTATTTCATTGCATTTGAAATATAAACAACAAATAGAGATCCCATGAACATTTGGGAATTTACAATTGAATAATCATGATTCAATTTTGTATTAGTTTAGGTAATAGTTTTGAAGTGCTCAGTCATGTATTGATGGGGCAAGTTGAAATATGTTATAAATGGCAAATCATTATGTACAAATGATATTTGTGACATTTTGAATGCCTTAAAACCAGAGAAAAAGAAAAAAAGGTAGTCAAAAATTAGTCTGCACTTTTTTGAAATCCAAAAGTCAGTATTTTAATCAAATAAATTAAGGTTAAATAACTGAATTGCATTGAAACAAAATAAATTATCAGAAAGTCAACAACCATGTGCCTTGGCACATACTGTGTGGCTCAAGTATTCTTGGGCAAGTAGAATTTGAATAAATAAGCAATGATATATTAATTAATTTGATATTATCTGTTTCTATGCTGGACAACAAACACCTGCTGAACATGTATATCCTGTTGAACAATCTGTTCCATTGACACATGGACCAGCTTGATCAGCTACTGCACATGTCGCCGTAGCAACTGCGTAACATTGTTGATCTGAGTTCAAACACAAATATCCTGTAAATTTCATGTAGAACAGAAAATCTAGAAGAAAAACAAACCTGTTGGGCAGGTTCCGCCAATGCAAGGACCGATAACACTGGTGGTGTCAATATCTGGACAGCAAAGGTTTTGAGTGGTGTCACAAATGTAGTTGGTATCACAAGCGTTGTTAATACATGGTCCAATAGCATCAGTAGCCAAACAAGTGACAGTAGTTGTTTCAGTTCCACAGCAATAATTGTTGGGATAAGTTCCGGTACAAGTGTAACCTGATGGGCAAGCATTGTTGACACAACGACCAATTGAAACTTGGCCAGTTGGGCAAACTAAACGGAAAATTATCAATATTTAAACAACACGTTAAAAAATACCGCTGGTTGTTGATGGACAGCAAATGTTTCCAGTTGTACATGTGTATCCTGATCCACAACGTCCATTGATGCAAGCACCAACTGCGGAACTTCCATCGAGACAACGTGGGGTTGATGAACTTGAAGTACAGCAAAGACCGTTTGTACAAGTGAATCCAGTACCACATTGGTTGTTCACGCAAGCACCAGCAGCTTGTGTACCATCGGCGCAAACAGTTGATGCAGGACAACAAATGTTGGCAACAGAATAGCAAGAATATCCAGATCCACAACGTCCATTGTTACAGGTTCCAATTGAAATTCTTCCACCTGGGCAAGTGTAAACTTGAGGAACTGAAGCACAGCACATGTTGCTAGATTGCATACAAGTATAACCAGCAGAACAATATCCACCATTGCAAGTACCATATGGCATTCCACCTCCAGGACAACGGATGCTGATGACTTGAGGAGCTGGTCGGCATGTTGGGCATGATTGGGTAACTAAAAATGAAATAATCAAATCAGAAATTGTTTTAAAAACATGAATGAAAAACTAACCCAAAATGGGTTTCCTTTTAACATCAGAATGTTGTTTTATAGGGTTGGTAACTTCGGTTAATGGTAGTAATAAGGGACAACAAAGATTGATAGAAATGTCACAAAACAGTCCAATTGGACATGTCTTGATCGGGGAACATTTTATTGGTGATGAAAATCCAGCTGCACAGGTTACTAAAAAAGGGTATGAAAAATGGGAAAAAAAGGGAATAAAAAAATTTATTAGATGTGAAAGTTACTGTAGCGCACATCCATTGCCGGGAACTTTAACCAATGAATTATCAAGAAATTTAAATTGTTGAGGATAATTGTCAATGGGAAAATCTGTAATAATTATTCAAAAAATAATATGTTATGAAAAACATGAAAAATAAGGGAAAAAATAAAGTTTAAACGAAAGCTAACCTGCAATTGGAGCAACTGGAGCAGAACTACAACAATAACCGTTGTTGCAAGTACCAATATTGCAAGGACTGTTGTTGTTGCATTGAGTGTAAGTACAAATCACACCACCAGACGTTGCTTGACCTTAAAGTTTTTTTGTCAATAAAATCGCAAAAGCTTAAAAAATTAGCAAAAATTAAAATTAAGTCGATAGTGATTTTGAAATCAACAAAAATTAGTTTTAAACTTACGAGCAACGTGTCGGATAGTTTTTGAATGACCAATACAAGATTGGTGTTCAAAACTGAAGACAAAATCTTGTTGACAACTGCGTTTGACCCATCTTTGTTGACTAAAAAAAACAATTTTGTTTGTGGTAAAAATTTTGAAAACTTACGCAGCATCACATTGAAGATATGATCCAGCTTGTTCGTAATTTTGTTGAAGACAAGTTTCTGAAGTCGTGCAAGATTGACCTTCGCGAGCGCTGCTATCTTGTTCTAAAAATAATTATTTCATCATTGTTCAAATTTTAACTGTCAAATTACCGCAAACATTACTCATTTGCATTTTACGCAATTTTTTTGGATGTTGTTGAGCTTCATTTGATGT
Source organism: Panagrolaimus sp. JU765 (assembly GCA_901765185.1). Taxonomy (NCBI): domain Eukaryota; kingdom Metazoa; phylum Nematoda; class Chromadorea; order Rhabditida; family Panagrolaimidae; genus Panagrolaimus; species Panagrolaimus sp. JU765. Next base: position 95,093 of record CABFKL010001541.1, on the reverse strand, counting down.
TGGTGAATTGGCACGGCTTTTGACTACCCAAATACCGTTACCATCTTCGGCGCTAAAAAAAAGATGTAAGAATTGGTCATTTTAAATTGTAAACTTACTCATCATTGGCTTCACATTTTAAGAAAAATTGAGTTTGTTTTCCACCAATTTGTACATCAGCAGTGCCCGTTTTACAAGCTCCACCAATCACCGGCGTATTTTGAGCATAAGCAAAAGCTAAAACGTAGGATGATAAACTTATGAAAAAACATTATCAATCTTACCTATAATTAAAAGTTGGACAAAAAAGATTGAGTTATTCATCTCGGTTACTGAGTGAAAACTGAACGGCCTTTGGGTCGTCTAATCGTTTTGAGCAATTTTAGCCGGACACAAAAGGCTGTTTGCATAAAGCACTTGAGTGCGAATCTTGCGATGGCCACGCCGCTGACCAAATGCGCACACCTTTAGGGATCGAAGCGATCGCAAACTATCCGCCCCAAATACAAGAATAAGTAGTGAGGAGTCTACAACCTCGAGTTAAAATAGTTGCTTTTGGTTGATGCTTGTTTGAGAGGCACGACAGACCACCTCCTCTCGGACAAGAGCCAAAAGTTACGCCTTGACAATAATGGCTCCGAACCTTCGACGTCTGCCTTGACAAGATGACCGACAATGATGAGATCTGTTGTGAAGAAATGGTCAGCAACAATCTTATGTGCACATCACTTGTCTATTGTCGTGGTCAGTAAATTAAAAAAAAGCGACCTTAACTGTTAGCTTACAGTGAAAAGCCAAGAGTTTTTCATAATCACTTGTGAGCATAAACGCTAAATTAATCTTTTTTTCTCCCGCAGTCTAGTCTGTTACGATCAAACAAATTGTGATTGACATCAAGTACAGATCCTTTTCAAAGAAAAAAAACTTGAAAAAAATTTGCAAACAAGCACGACCACCCAATTTGATTTTGTATTTGTTTGTTTTTTGTCAATTTACAAACAAGTAACAATCCACAAAAAAAATATTCAAAAATTGTGTACACTTTTACTTTTTTTGGTTGCACTTTTGAAATACTTTGCTTTGATCAATCAAAATAATCAACATTTTATTGTTTTTTTATGGAAAACATGGTTTGACAAAACAATGATTTTTTGACCAGTCATTTTTCAAATAAAACCAAACAAAAAATTGAGTTTCACAACAAAATTTTCCTTCAAATTTTTTTTCCGGATTAAGTTGATCCAGGATTTTTCAAGTTTGTTTTTGTTTGATTTTGTTCATATTGTGCAATTTTTTATAAAAAAGGAAAATTTTTGTAAGGACAAAGAGATTTTGCGCGGGACCAATTTGGAATCACTTGTGACCAGCGAACTTTTTTCAATTTGTTTTTTTTTCCTTTCATCATGGAACGAAAAGTCAGACAATGAACTTTCTAAAATTATCGCCAGTGGCGAAAAGCTCAAATAAAGATGAATGATGACCTAAGATGCTCAAGGTAAATGTGCTTATCTCAAGTTTTTTTAAAACAAGAAAACGTTCCCACCAATGTTCGTGAAGAAAAAAAAAACTCCACTTGAAAAACTCGTGCATTAATTCAAGGAGGAAGAAGTTAAACCAACTTTCAAAAAAGAATGCACATTTTTTTAATTTTCACAAAACAATTATCCCTATGTTTTTTATATGAAAAAGACATGAAAATTATGAGATTTTATGATTTCTAAATGAACCATAAGAATGATAAGATGGATTAAAAATTACGGAACTTTGGATAATCCAACCAAAATGACTTCAAATAAAGCCATATATTTTTTTCTTCAATAAGCTTTTCATTATGAAAAGAAAATCATCAAATTTAAAATTTTTTATGAACAATTTCTAATTTTAATTTGTTAAATTTTACAACAACTCATCAAACTTGAAAGAATTTGCATTTTAAATCCGTTTCCATTAAAAAAAGTTTTCTTTTTTTTCTCTGAATCACATAATAAAAAAATATACAAAATAAAATCTATTTCAAAAACGTGCAAAATGGTCAATTATGAAAATCTGTAAAAATGTAAAAAATATGAAACTATATAAATGCTATAAAATGAAAAGTTAGAAAAAAGATTTCTTACAAAATATTTTTTTTTCTTTTAAAAATGAATGAGCTTCTAATTGACAATCATTCAAAAGCTTTTCCATTCAAAAAAGAATAAAAAAAAGAACTACGACAAAGATAGAATTTTCACGAGGAGTTGATTTCAGAGATCATGGATTTTTGTTGAATTACTTGAGTAAAGTACACCCTGTTTTAAAATTTTGAAACCACAAAAATTTGAAGATGATTGATAACTCGCTTTCATACTAGTAAAAAATAAGAATGTAAATCTTCTATTTTTGAATTCCATAATTTTTTTTGCCACCGGAAGAAATTAACATGAAGATGCCGTCATTGATAAATATAAAAACAAATTGTTGGCTTCAGAAATCTGTCGATATGTAAATTTTTCATCAATTCCAAAATCATCATAAAATATCACGATAATTCAGCTTTTTCTTTACGACAATAAAGTTCTTTTAATGTTTTTAATTCTTCAATTAATGCTTTGTTCTGATTTTCTAATACAGCAACTCTGTTTTCTAAACATTTTACATATTCTTTCTTTTTTCTACGACATTCTTTAGCTGCTTCTCTGTAAAATGAACATAAATTTGATATATGGAAAATGAAAATTACCGATTTTTGAGAAGTCTAACTTGTCTCTTCCTGTTACTTTCATCATTTTCGGGCATACCACTACGACTACCTGATAATCCTGATACACTTCCCATGGGACTAGTAGTGTTAGAATTGTACACGTTTAATAAATTTGAAGACCAATCTGAATAATCTAAACATAATTTGAAAATTTAACATAAAATTCTTTTACCGGTATTAATAAAACTTGCTGCAGCAGTTGTTGCACGTGCGACGGCATCCGATACAGGTTTAATACCAAGTAAATCATTAGGATTTACAACAATTGGTTGAGGTGCTCTAATAGAAGATGATGCATCAGATGCTGTAGCAACAACGGGTAATTCGGTTAATCTTGGAGAAAATACATTATTCACAACAGTTGCAGCATCATGTTCATTGGCAGGTGAAGGACGAGTATGTACTGAAGTTCCGTTTGTTGCTGATGGAACATATAAAGGGTTATTTGCAAGAGTATCTAGAACCAACAATTTTGATAAAATTAAATTGAAATAAAACAAACTTATTGTTACAGGAGAAGGTAAGGCAACACGATCCATGGTTGTTTCATCGATTTCTTTTTTTAATGTTTTGTCACCAACTGTTTCCAAGTCTTTCAGGATCATACTATAAAAGAAACTTTTTGTCTTGTAATGAATAAAGATAATATACCGATAAGACGGCCTACGATTCAATTGTTCTCGCCTTCGCCGAGCTTCATCTTCTGTTAAAAATTCTGGTTCTAATAATAATGGTCTCTAAAAAACACAATTTTTTTGGTAATCAATAATACCGTTTTAAAACAACAAAAAAATCATGGTAGAATATCATTTTTATGTAATTTTTCAATATTGATTGAAAATTAATCCGATCATAAAAAAGTATTATTTTGCGGGAGAATTTAGTCGGCTATATCATCAATGAAAAAGCGACTTACATTGACTGCATCACGGATGTCGCCGTGTTTTAAACCAGCCGGGAGGCCTGAGGACTGCAGCGACATGGCAACATTAAGAGCCCAGTGCACACTACCTGCAGTTGGGTGGCAATTATTATTTCTCACAAGAAATGTATTCCCTGGATAAAAAAAATGGTTAGTGAGAAAAAATGTAATGGACTATATGCACGCATGAAAAAAAAACCAAAAAATAAAGGAAAGTTTTTGGAGTTTTTTTTTCAAGACTTATTGATTGATTTATAAAGATGATGCGTTGTGCGACTCATTACCTAGTTTTCATGGCATTCCATGACAACACAATTGACATCAGTTAGAAAAAAAAATTGTTCTTTTAAGACAACATTACGGTAGAAAACGCGCGCTATTTGAACAAATTGGTACGCTTGGCAATTTTGAGGGACATTTTAGTTGTCTTTTTTCTACTATCTTCTGAATGTCAGTGCTTGCTATGCTCTTGCACCAACTGCTCATAGGGACATGAACACGAGATTGCAGTGCATTTACGCGTTTAACGACAGGCTGTTTTCTCTTTCCTCATTCACAGATAGAGTTTCCGTCGTCACACGTACTATCATCACAACTATTTTGATGTATGTGTGTGCTTGAAAAAATGTTTCTGTCAATATTAAGGCCGTTACAACTATTGCTTGGTTCTGCGGCTTTTTTTTCACTTTAAAAAAAGCACAGCAAAAGAAAAGAATTTTTTAGTTTTTTTTTGCTAGAAAAATTAGTATAATTGGTGTTTTTTCACATAACTTGCTTCAAAATAATATTCTAAAAAAAAATTATTATTAAAATTGTAATGAAAATGCGAGTTTTTTCCTTTCATATTTGGAATCATAGATTAATAAAAATTTCGTTGCAAGATGCGCCACACCAAAAAAATTAATCAAAAATCTTCCGAAAATAGATCCAGTTTTTCTTGTTTGAACGTCTTGAACAAGGTTATTACTAAAGCGGATACAATTAAGTCATAAAACGCGTTTTGAAAAAAAGAAAGCAAAATCATTTTGGAACAAACACAAATGTTTCAATACTCAATTGTTTGGAAAAAAAAGTGAAGAAACGTTTTCTCATCTTCAAATCAAAAAGATGCGTTTTCAAGGGCTTCAAGAATCCGGTTTTGGGAGATATTAAAAATGCTTTGGGTCAGGCTTCTGGATCTTCCCCTCAGGGCATAGCTCGAATTTGATTCCTCATCGGTCCCAACCATTTTATTGTTTTCACTTTTATCAGATTTGAACAAATATTTTGGTTAACCGCAATGAAGATCCTATTGTTTATCTTTTTTTGGAATATTGTCTATGGCCAAAACAGTCCCCAAGGGCCTTTAACAGAAGATTTCCAAAATTGGCTCATCAGTAATGGCTATGAAGGTGACGCATTTGATCGGTCCGATGTTGGACCAAGTGGTAGTTTTGGTGGACGATTAAAACCAAATGAACCCGTAAGTTTTTGAATAAATCAAAAGATTAAAATCAATTTTTTAATCGTGCCATTTCCGATTAAAATTTTACGTAAAAAAAATTTTTTTTTTGAGATTTAAAAAAACCAGAATTTCCCACCAAAAAAAATTATTGACATTTTTTTGCCAAAGAATTTATTGACTCGGGAGTCTTAATTTAATTCAACGCACATCTGAGATCGCAGACAGCTTCAGAACTTTTTTGTAATTTTAACTTTGAAAAAATGAGGATCATCTGGGGGATTAAAATTCATAAAGGTCCCAAATGAAGAAATCAGACAAAATGTCTATCTTTTTGACCATTTTTTTCCATCATTAAAAGACAAGAATCTGGATTCACATTTTGGTCCAAAGATTATTTAATTATACAAATTAAGCGACAACAGTTGTGTTTGACTTTTTTTTTATCGACTTTACCGTGTATCCTAGATACTTCAACACGCAAAATATAATTTTTTTAGTCTGAATGAATTAAATTTCAAATTGAAAAAAAAATATTTCCAAAAAATATTCATTTGAAAGTAAAATTTTTTGTTTTTTGAATTAATTTTTCGGCAAAAATGATGTAAAGTTTTTAGAAAAAAAACAATTGAGAAACTCTTGAAAAGTACATTGATTTAAACGTGACTTACCGTCTGCCATTTTTTTTCTTTTGGTTTGATTAATTGAATAATGCAAAATACCAAAACCACAGCCACAGTTGCACTTTTTTCTGACAAAAAATGCTTGACTAGATTTTCAAATTATATTTTTTTTATAAAGTCCGCCTTAGAATACAATTTTGGCAGCCTTTAAAAAAATTAGACTTTTTGAGTTTCCATTGTTAAAAATTATGATACGGTAATATCCTAAAAACAAAAATGATGTTGGCGGTTTTTTTTCCAGATAAACAATCAACCAGTCATTTTTATTCATGGAACAGGTGATGCAGCATTGTTCATTCAAAATTCAATTGCAACAGGATGGTCACGATCAATCCAATATTTTATGGAACAAAATTACACAAATGCTGAACTTTATGCAACAACTTGGGGTGATACTTGGGCAGCAGGAAATATCCTAGACAGTTATAACACAATCCACACTTGTTCTTTTGTGTTATCCATCAGAAGATTTATTCAAGCTGTTATTGCTTACACAAGTGCTAGCAAAATTGACATAATTACACATTCTGTTGGTGTACCATTGGCCAGAAAAGCCATCAAAGGTGGAAGTTTAATTGCTACTGATGGAAATTGTACCATTGGTGAACCATTGGGAGATAAAGTTGACACTTTTCTTGGCATTGCTGGTCCAAATTATGGTATATGTACTTGCCAATTAGCTCAAACAGTACCTGCTTGGTGTAATGCTTTGGATGGTTTGTATCCTGGTTATACTTGCGAAGACCAAGTGAGTCATTTCAAAAGCACAAAAGTTGTTATGCAATTAATCTGATTAATCCTTTTTAAGCTTCTCTGTGGTTATACTTCATCCAAATGCACTCAGAAAAATTATTCGGTATTTTTGGAACAATTGAATAACGACCCAAAACGTGAAGCTGATCATGTTTATTCCATGTGGTCAGATGGTAAATTAATTTTTTTTAAATTCAATTTTTTAAAAATTTGTCGTTGTAGTTGATGAAATTTTGTTGTTCAAAGGTATGACATGGGGTAAACCAACTGCAAGAATACCTGGAATGAATGGTAGATGGATTTCTGATAGAAATAATCACGTTCAAATGAAAGATTTGACAGAATTGAGACAATATGAAGCTGTTGTACATCATTCCATTTAATTTATTGATTTAAATCAAATTATTTCTTTATTTTCTTTTTTTGTGCTAACCGGTATTTCATAAATACATAGGAATACACTTGCATAGATGTAATCACAAGCTAATAACGAAAAAAATATACTCGCAAAAAGAAATTATTTTAATTTTTCCTATTATAAAAATGATCAAGCTGTTGCTCTTTTTGGTTCATTACCGTGGCTGTCAAGGAGGTCCAAAATTTCATTAGCACAATGTGGAAGTCTTGTTCCTGGACCAAAGATGCATGATACACCAGCAGCTTTCAATTCATCATAATCTTGTGGAGGAATAACACCACCAGCAACAACAATGATATCTGGACGACCGAGACGTTTGAGTTCATCAATAAGTTGTGGCAATAATGTCAAATGTCCAGCAGCTAAACTGCTTGCACCAATGATGTGAACATCAGCATCAACAGCTTGTTGTGCAGCTTCTTTTGGAGTTTGGAAAAGTGGTCCAACATCAACATCAAAACCTAAAAAATCGTTCAAATATTTTTCAAATGAAAAAAAAAAACAAACCAAGATCAGCAAAACCGGTGGCAACAACTTTAGCTCCACGATCATGTCCATCTTGTCCCATTTTAGCAACCATGATACGTGGTTGACGACCTTCACGTTCGGCAAATTTGGCAACACGTGCAATAACAGCATCAATTTCGCTAGTTTCACCAAAGGCAGATTTGTAAGCACCACTCACCAAACGATTAACGGCAGTGTAACGATTGAAAACCTTCTCCATTGCATCACTAATTTCACCAACAGTACAACGAGCACGTGCAGCTTCAATTGCAGCTTCCATCAAGTTTCCTTTACCTTTGGAATATTCGGTAAGTTTGTCCAATGCTTGTTGAGCGCGTGTAGCATCACGAGTTTCACGAATCTTCTTCAATTTGGCAATTTGACTTTCGCGGACCATTCGGTTATCAATTTTCAAAACATCAATTGGTGAATCCTGAAAATAATAACTTTAAATTAAATTAGTTTTCAAGAACTAACGTTTTCGACGATGTATTTGTTGACACCAACAATGACATCTTTTCCTGCATCAATACGTCCTTGCTTTTTGGCTGCGGCTTCTTCAATGCGCAATTTTGGCATTCCACTTGAAACAGCTTTTGCCATTCCACCAATTTCATCGACTTCTTTGATGATTGTATATGCAGCATTGTACAATTCATCAGTGAGAGATTCCATCATGTATGAACCACCCCATGGATCGGCAACTTTGGTGATATGAGATTCTTCTTGTAAAATGATTTGTGTATTACGTGCAATACGAGCTGAGAATCTTGTTGGTAAACCAAGTGCTTCATCAAATGAATTGGTATGCAATGATTGAGTACCACCAAAAACAGCAGCCATTGCTTCAATGGTTGTACGGATGACATTGTTGTATGGATCTTGTTCAGTGAGAGACCATCCTGATGTTTGTGAATGTGTACGAAGCATCATTGATTTGTCGCTCTTTGGATTGAATCGTTCTTTCAAAAGGTTGGCCCAAAGACGACGAGCTGCTCGCATTTTTGCAATTTCAAGGTAGAAATTCATCGAAATACCCCAGAAGAATGACAAACGTGGTGCAAATTCATCGATTTTGAGTCCAGCGTCCAAACCAGTTTGACAATACTGCAAACCATCGGCAACAGTGAATGCCAATTCCAAAGCAGCATCAGCACCAGCTTCTTGCATGTGATAACCAGAAATTGAAATTGAGTTGAATTTTGGCATATGATGCGCAGTGTACGCAAAAATGTCGCCAATAATTCTCATTGATGGTTCTGGTGGATAAATGTAAGTATTACGAACCATGAATTCTTTCAGGATATCGTTTTGAATTGTACCGGCCATTTCACTCATTTTAGCACCTTGTTCTTCAGCAGCAACGATGTACATGGCAAGGACGGGAACAACAGCGCCGTTCATAGTCATTGAAACAGACATTTTATTCAATGGAATGCCATCAAACAAAGCTTTCATGTCTTCAACACTATCAACAGCAACACCAGCCATACCAACATCACCAAACACACGTGGGTTATCAGAATCGTATCTAAAATCCAAAGGTTAGTTTAATTCATATATGAATATGTTTACCCTCTATGTGTAGCCAAATCAAAAGCTACGGATAAACCTTGTTGTCCAGCTTTGATGTTGTCCCTGTAAAACTTGTTGGATTCTTCAACAGTTGAGAAACCAGCATATTGACGAATTGTCCATGGACGTTGGGTGTACATTGTTGGATAAGGTCCACGTGTAAATGGATATTTACCTGGCATCTTAACAAAGAAGTGTGAATTTAAAGCTTTAAACTAAAAAACATACTTCAGCATCTTTTTGAACGTGAGCACGATCTTTTTGGGTGTACAAAGGCTTGACCGGGAATCCTTCTGGAGTATGCCAAATCAAAGAATCGGCACTTTTTCCTTTCATTGCTTTTGAAGCAATTTTTCCCCATTCTTCATCAATTGGTGTACGTTGATATGAACAATATCGAGAAAAAATGGCAAGATGGTTCTAAAAAATTGTAGCATTAATCCACAAGCTAATCCTCCTGTCTTCCTTTACCTTCAATGAAAAAAGTGGACGAGTTTGATTCCAAACAGCTGATGGTAATGCCATTTTTTATGAATCTGTAACAATAAAAATAAAAAAACGTCGACAACAAAAAAAATTTGAAAACAACGAAAAATGATTGCAATCAACAAAAAAAAATACGCAGAACGCCAAATGAACTTTGATTCAACTGCAGCAGTTGCAGGTTTAAAAAAATTCATTTGACGCATGAAAATCAAATAGTTTTTATTTTTCTCGATGTTGAATCCAAAAATTGTCAATAAACGAAAAACAGCAAAATAATGGAAATTATTTTTTGAAAATCCTTTCAACTTCCAAATATTTTTTTTGAGGACAACAGCCGCGAGTGCAAAATTTTGCGACAGCAGACTGGGCCAAACAATTCTTTACCGACAAATTTTGGGAGCTACGTGTGTTTTTCAAGTTTTTTTTTCCAAAATGAAAAAAAAATGAATTGTTTATGTTTCAATCATTGAAAAAAAGGCGGAAATCAGGAAGGTAAAAAAGCAGGAAAAAAAAGATCAGTTAAACCAGGCAAAAAAGATAACTTGACTGATCAAACACTTAATTTAACAAATCATTAATTTTATTTTTTAAACTATTGATCGGTTTTTCAAACAAGGTGCTTGATCAAGAAGTTTTTCCGTCCAAATTAAAAATAATCAAAAATGACAACTGCTCGATTTTTTTTTCAACTTGTAAACAATTTCGATTTTCACGTTTTTTGTTTTAAAAATATCAAATTTTGTTCTTTTTTAAAACCATAAATAAAATAAAAGATTCATGAAATTAAAAATTACAGCAAGGAAAAAACTAAAAGATATTAAAAAAGAAATGCAGATGATCCTTCATCTGGAGATCGGAAACTTTTCCACCAATCATCAAGTTGTTTTGGCAGCCTCCAACGTGCACCAATTCTTGTAAAATGAAACTTGGTGAATGATTTGTCACCAAAATAAAGTTCAGGAGTTGATTGTTGACCAGAAAAATCCAATAAACTCAAAAATCTGGCTTTTGGTTGTCGAATTCGTTTCTTTTTCACTGGTTGCCAAACTTTTTGTGGAATAATTCGAATTGGTAAACGTGGAGAACTGGATAATGCTGGTAGATTTAATTTTTCTGTATTCATCAATTTTTGGCGTTTTGGCATCACATCAATCACTGATGAATTTCGACGTTTACGCGTATTTTCTGATGATTTTTTTTCATTTACAATTGTTCTGAGATCAGAATATGATTGCGTCCGTCTTCTAATAGTAATTTTGTTTGTCGGAGGTTCTAATGATTGTGATCTTTTTGTTTTCTTTGTCAATGGTTTATCCACCAATGTTCTCAAGTTTTCCCTAATGGTAAAACTTCGTAAACTAACTTGCAATGTTCTTATATCATAATAAGGCATTTTCCTTGTTGGATGTTGGAGCATCGTATATAACTGCAATTGATACTTTGCATCATATGTCTTCAAAATTGCAAGTAATTCTGCTTTGTTTAATGATCGGACAATAATGGTGATATGTTGTCGGTCTTTGAATCGTTCTTTCACATTTTTACGTACCGCTTGAGTGAATTTGGTTATGCAACTCTTGAAACGGGTGTTCACACGTGGAATTGCAGTTGAATTCCAAGAATGCTTTCCATATAATTTTGGTGGGAGATATTTGTACCTTGGCAGTTGTTTTTTCAATTGATTAAAAGCTTTGTCGATCACCTTTTCTCCATCAACACATTCATTTGGTTCCAATAAATTCTCAAAAATCTTGCAAATATGAGTGCTCACATCTTCAATCAATTCGCTGCAGGCAGCAGAATGTGGCGTACAAAGTTGGAATCGTTTCTTTACAGTAAGCGGCTTTCTTCTTTGAATTAATTTCATAATACTTGCATCAGAATACCGCGGTGCTGGTGGTTGTGGAGGCGGATGAGATGGCATCTGTGGTGGTGGTGGATAACGTACTCCCGGAATCGGATGATGTTGTGAATCATCATATCTTTGATATTGCTGTACGGAAGGAGATGGAGCTATTGGCCGTGGATCGTTAACAGCTCTTGTTGCAAGTATTATTGGTCTACCATCTGGCATTGGTCTTCCTTCAGTAACAGGAAAAACGGTCCTAATAATACGAGTTCCTTCACTCATCATTCGAACATCTGACCCTCCACTTTCGCTGACATTTCTTCCTTCCATAGTTCTCATTTGTGGAATTGTCACAAATGTTCGTCCTTCTGGAACCAATCTGGTTTCTGTCGGCATCGGTCTTTCATCCGTAGTCAATCTGCTTTCTGAAATCGATCTTGGTTCCATTTTCACTTCTTGTTTGATTGGTGTTAATGGTACAATTCTGGTATCTGATGTGAAATGTTTAACTTCGGTTGGTCTTTCATCTGTCATTGTTTTAACTTCTACAATTGGTACAAATTTCCTCATTTCAACTTGAGTTCTAGGTTCTGCAGGTTTCATTTCATTTGTTCGTCCTTCAACAGTAGTTTTGACTTCGGAAGTTGATGGAACATGCCTTCCGTCTGTTATCGGTACAATTGTTCTTACAATGGTCATTTGTGGCATGGCACGCCCTTCTGTTGATTGTGGCATCGTTCTTACTTCCGTAACAATCCTTGTGTTTGATGAACCGCCTTCTTGTACTGTCACAATGGATTTACCTTCAGGTCTTCTAATTTCTGTAACTCGTCCTTCAGGTAATGGCCGTCTTTGTGGTACCAAAGTTGTCATAGCTGGTCTTATTGATGGTCGTGATGGCCAACGATTCTGATTATTAGATCCTGGAACTTGATTCATTGCTGGTTGTGCTGGTTGCGCAGGTGGGTTTTGATTAGCCGACGATTGATTCATTCCGAGATTGAGAGAACTTGCACTAATTGTTGACAACATCACTCCATCTTTTGGATGAATCACGATATTATGTGTAAGTATTTTCGCTTTTGAATTCTTTGGTAATTGTTGACCATATTGTGGCATACTTGTGCAGGAACCTTTCAATTTGAAGAATGTAAATGCTGGCATTTTGTTATTAATTGCCATTTCATAATAACGTCGCAATTTGATTTCATTGTACAATGGACGATATTGTGATGCAAAATCTTGATAATAAACCCTTTTGAATACTTTGAAACGTTGAAGTTTTGCAAAATATAAGAATAAATCTTCCAAATCCGTAATATCATTGGAAAATTCTGCATCTTTCAACAAATGTTTAGTGATATTTGGCATGTCGGAAAATGAACGACGCAATTCATAAGAATCAATAAAATTGTAATTCTTGATATGATTTTTCAAAATGCCAACAACATTTGGTGTCTTCAAATTGCCAAGAATTATCTTAGATGTTTTGAAGAATTGTTCTGAGATGAATGACGCATTTTTAAGGCAAGCAAAACTAATTTTCATGGGTGCCGCAATCATTGGAGGAAAATCTGAAAAATTTCATAACAATATTATGTGGACAGCAAAGTTTCTATTGAAAAAGACGTATCGGTAAAAAATTTGTGATGGTTAGGTGATGAACTCAAGATTAAGGTTAATTAAAAACCAATGACTAAAATCAAGGATCTAGTTAACGAACCTGCACGACCTGATGCAACATATTCTGGTTTCGAATATTCTGATAATAATTCTGATTCCAACTCTCTATCATTATAATAATTAATGCGATCATGATTATCAACTTTGGCCATTTTTTCTGGAACATTCGTTTCTTTCTCAGCAGCGTTAAATATCCTTTTTCTTGATTCAAGATCCAGCGGCTCATTTTCGTCTTCTGAATCCGACCACGTTCTGTATCGCTTTTTCTCATCCAAATTATCATACAATGGATCTATTGGTTTTCCACAATCTGTTCCAAGCCTCATCACCAAGTATCGATTTGATAATACATCAGCAATATTGGGATTTCCGTCATCATAACGATTGTGTGATGGACCAATATGCAAAACATTGGGATTAAACGGAATATCATCATCATCATCCTGTGAAATTTTGCTAACAGGTGTGTGCGGCATTTGACTATCACCCATTTGTGTATCAGCATCCATTAAACTTTCATCCGACGGCTTGTCTAAATTCATTGCTTCTCTTGGAATTTCATTGCTTTCAAGCTCGACACCAGGACTATGTACATCTTCTGAAACTGTTGCAACAACTGGCATCTTATCAACATATTTTCTACAAAATTCTGTTCTGGTTTTTGATGAATTCTTCAAATTATCCAATCTTTCGAATCTTTTACTTGATGAAACTTGATCACGGTTCAGTTTTTCGAGATAAGCATCTTCTTGTAATTCACCAAATGTACACTTCTTCTCAACATATAAATTGAACAAAGAATTGAGATCATTTTCAAAATAATCAGTGAAATCGGTGCTTGTCAGTGATAACGACCCGTTTTCAGAATTTCTTCCAACAACAGAACACCAATAATATGGATCTTTAACTTTGAGTGTTGAAACAATTTCCTTTTTGGCTGCGGAGACATCAAGTTCAGCTCTTTTTGATGGGGCATTAATGCGTTTTTTAAGTAAATCACCCCGACAATTAAACGGAATACCATTTGGACTAAAATATCGCAGCAATTCTTTTTCAAAATACATTCTATGTAAATGTAGCTTCTCATCGCGTAATGATCTTGCTATTAACCCTTTACGGAAAAATTTGGCAACAAATTGCTTATTCAACCGTAATTTATTCCTGAAAATATAACCCCAAAAATCTAAATATTATCAATCAACTTACATTAACTTCAGATTTGTAGAATTGAACATGTTATACGCATTCAAAATAAATTCCCAATTCATGAAGCATGCATATGTTTTCATAATAACACTATTAATTTGGAAAGTTCGAAAATATGTTCCAAAGAATGCAAATCTTAATACAGCTCTTGCTGTATTGTACATATCAATAGGATGAACCAATAATGGTGTACTTTCAATCATGTATTTTCTCAGAATAGATTTTTCTACAGGTGGTCCAAATGGTGTATGATTCTCATAAGCTCGGAAATACATTGGCATAATCCGCTGCATTTTCTCACTTCTTTCAGATGGTTTTTCAGCTGTTCTTTTACGTGGTTGATGTTGCGGCGTTGATGGTTGTGTTGCAGGTTGTTGAGGCTGTGGTTGTTGTTGAACTGGTGCTTCTGGTAAAGGTCGTGGTCTTACAGGAACAAACTTTTTCTTTTGTTGTGGACGCGTCTTTTCTCTATGATTTTGAGCCGATGTTGGCTGAGTTTGCTCCAAATAATTTTTAATATCGCTGATTCTAATAGTGATTCGTTTTGACAACGGCATTCTTGTACCAACAATAACATCATCAATCAAAGTTGCTGCTCTTCCTTCAATCACAAACTTGTTGAAAACAATAACATTTTTTGTTCTTTTTGGTCGCTTGTATTTGAATCCTTTCCAAAATTTCACCAATTCGTTTATTCCATCTTCACTCATGTCTTCCAATGAAATCGCCAAGTTATTTCCATCAACATGATTCTGATTTAAATTAATTAAACTTGGAATGTCTTGTTCTTGAACGTAATGCAATTGTTTTCTTTTTCGGTAACTTCTTGGTTGTTTCAATGCTTGACTTAATCCTTCATTGTTATATCTTGCATTTTCAGAAAATAATTTGCAATACATCATCTCTTCTTTTGGTCTTGAAACATAATACAACAATGAATTTGCAACATTTTTCTTCCACAACTAAAACAATATGATTTGCTAAATTAAAAACAATTGAACCTACAGAATCTTGAATTCTGGACTTCTGACTTTGACCATCATCAGTTGAATAAGCCTAAAAAAAGATATCCAAAAATTTTCTGCCATTTAACTTACTGAATCACTGGAATCAATAATAATACCCAATGGTTCAGAAAATGGAATCTTCTGTTGCCTGTGAGATTTTGTTGAACTGAAATAGCAGATTACTCATCATCAGAACAAGAATAATCTTACAGTGATTTCCGGAAGACAAGACCATTGCCATTGAAAGCGAAAAATGTTTTAAAACTTTTAAAACCACGTTTTAACAATTTTGTGTCAATTGTGGCCAAAGATTTACCAAACCTGCCATTTTTTTCTTTATAAAAAGTAGATTTTCGTGGTACTGGAGACATTCTGAAAAACGATATATGAAAACAGTTTTTTCATTTTGATAACTTACTAGTTTAAACATGAAATTTTCCACAAAGTGGTTCCATAAAATATCTCATGAATCACACACAAATTTCACACAAAAAAACGAATACACTTGAAGAAAAAAATGCCAAACCAGACAAAAGCTGAAGAAGATAAAACGGGTAACAGTTCTGCGCGTTAGGACCAACCACAACGGTTTGCAAAAAAAAAATTCGTGTTCAACTTTCACACTTTTGAAGTTTATCTTGTCAGCTGTGATAGGCTGTGAAATTGTCAGCAGTTGTCAAAAAAGTCATTGTTTAATAAATGGTAAAAGTGGTAGAAATTGCCACCGATCACTCACTGATGGACGACGAGAATGAACTTGGCAATAATTTTTAGTTTCCAACAAAAAAAAATCACAAGATTTACTCAAAAATTCATGACAATTGTGGTGATCACATGGAACATTTTCTCATCTTGAATCTTCACAAATTGAAATAATTTTTTCGTATGCTAAAAAAAATTATTGGTAAAGCTTGGTGTTCTGTCCATCTTTGCAACCAAATTTTTTTTAAACTTCAACTAACGCTCCAGAAAATCTCAACTTATTTGATGGATTCCAATTAATATTTTGTTTTTTAGTTGTTAATAATTTGGATTTATGTCATTATAATGAAAAAATCAAAAAATAATCCAGAAAAACCACTGATTTCGACTCGACCTTCAAAATCAGCTGAAAGGTTGGCTCATTGCCAAAAATTTTCCCGCTGAATTTTTTTTAGACCAGATAATGTGAAAAAAAATGTCAAAAAAAATCAGCGCATCAGATTACCACGAATTGGTGATATTGTGGATGTCAGAAATATTGAAGATGTCGGGATTGTGCCACAATCTTTGCCACAACGACAACATCGACGGCAAATGACCGGTTCGGGTGCATTGAATATATGAAAAAAACTTTCTATTTTGTAGGAACGGAAGAAATTTTGGAGGAATTTATAGTATTAGATGATGAAGCTGGTCCTTCATCCAAATCAACAAAAGCAAAATCACCAAGGAAAACTAGGAAAAACGACAAATCATCGACAAACTCCACATTATCGAGATCTTCCAAATCTTTACCACGGTTTGGTTACGAAAAAGACGATGAATCGTCAAGTTATGCAGAAGTTTGGGAAAAAGCTCTTAAAAATCCTGATATTTCAACAACTGAAGAATATGAAAAACCAGAAAAAATCGCTGTGTCAGCAATTCCCTTTCCGCCAACACAAGCTGTTCGATTTGTGAATAAATTTTCGAAACGTCAATTATCGTTGAAAGAACTGGCCCCCGAAACATCGGCCAAAAACGAACATTTGCTGTTTTCAAATGAAGCTAAAAAACGACAAAGCGATGGCATCCACGATTGCTCCAAAATTGCTGGTAAAATTCTGAAACAAATGTTCGATAATCGTGAGTTTTTGAAGTTTTTTGAGTATTTAATTGAAGGATTTGCAGCTGATGAGTTCGACAGCATGTTCACAATACAATTACCAAATTCATTACGTGTTTTTGACCACAAAACACTGACAAACGATGACAACAAAGATTTAAAAGTTGATGAAATTGGCAAAAACAAGTATGAACAGGTGGGTTTTCCTTTCATCAAAATAAGTTAGGATTCATTTTTCAGGATTTTAACACTCCTCTTTTTGTAAATAATAATTCTCGACAAAGACAAATACCTCAAACTTTGGCCTTGGCCAACTTTAACCACGAAATACCTTTTGGAAAATTGCAATTGTTGAAAAGTGGAAGAATTGTTTTAAAAATTGCAAATCGGCAATTTGATTTGGTGTCATATGGAAACAAAAAAGAATACAATTTGGCAGCCATTTTTGATTTTGAAGGTTTGATGGAAACAAATCCAAAAAAACAAAAACCACCACAAAATCAACGACAACCAACATTGAAAATTCTTGGTCAAATTGACCACTGTTTTTCTGCTTTTTATGATTATTCAAAAATTTTGGAAAATGTTCCACAAAACATTCCAAAACCCAAACAAATGGAGATTTTACCAGGAAAACCAATTGAAGTAGATTTGACAAAAGATCCGGAAAAAAAGGTCCCGGACATGAAGAATGCCAAAAAACAAAGGTCTTATTCAAAGAAAAAAACTGTGGTAAAAATAGAACTTCCAAAAAATCGCAGTAAAATTTTGAGAAAATCACGTAAACGTTAAATTTGCATTTTTTTATTGTTAAATTTTGATTTTTTCTTTCGTTTTGATTTGTCAATAAAAAAATTTCTGAGAAGAACGAACTTTGAGTTGCTTAAAGATTAATTGGATTCCTGAAGTTCAATGTCATTAAAAATGAATTCTGGGGGAGGTCAATCAAAATTGAAACATTTTCAAGAACTGCCAGATTTTTGAAATAAAGCCACAAAAATTTTTTTTGTGATTTGTTTTTTTTGAATAATTTTTGGCGCTCAAGTCTTGAATTTATCAAAACTAAAAATTAAAACTTGATTAACGTGCCAATTTTTTTTAAACAGCAGTTATTTTGCCAAGTTTTTTTTACCGTTTAATAAGCGGTTGGTAATCCTAAACTAAAAACATTCATTCCATGAATATTCATCCAAAACTTAAACTCGAGTTTATGTTGAATAAATTTTTTAATAAATCTCATGTTTTTTTCTACTTGAAAATTCTGCCGTGCATTTTTTCGAATTTTTTTATTGATGATTAAGTTTGAAAGTTTATTTCGGAATTCAAAGCACGACTTGGACATGATTATGTTTGGGGGCTTTTCTAAAGCTTGACGTTAACTTGATTATCACTTTCCACTTTATTCTTTTAGTAAAATCATGGTTTTCATTGCTCAAGTTTCCTTGACACCTGCTAGGTTTTTATTTTGACAATTTTCAGATTTCTATTAATTTTTTTTGTAAAATTTTCATCTTGCGTGGTTTTGTCGTAAAAAAAAGAATTCGAATGCATTATTAATCATTGTTTTTCGTAGACTGGGGTAAATGACAATTGTGACTTCCTCATCAGAATTCATTTCTTCTACTTGGATTTACGATGATGTTTTTTACGTTACAACTGATATGCCAACAAAACTAAAAACGGGTTTGATGAATAACTTTACTTCCGTGTCAAAAACGAATGTCCAAGTATTTCTGGAATATACCAAAGGGATTTACATTTGGTTGGTACCGTTGATGGTATTCATTCTTGCTGCAAGTTCCATCACTGAACTTTCTTTTCAAATCAGTAATTTCAGATTGCAGTAGTTGGAAACGGAATCATTGTCATTTCTGCTTCATGGTTATCACGACCGACAAATCCATATCACAGATTATGTGTTAGTTTGGCCGCAGCAGATATGTGGGCGGCAACGTTGTTAGCCATGGGTTTGAAAATTAATGCGAAAAAAAAGTTAATCCAATATCACGTTCAGGTTTAATATTGAACAGTTACTTACCAGTTGTTTTGGAAATTCGAAGTAAAAGTGATTGTTTGGCAGCATTGTTGGAAATTTTCCGAATTTCCGGCATGTTGACCTCAAATTTGCATATTTTTGCATTAGCTGTTCATCAATTTGTTGGAATCGTTTATCCGTTAAAATACAAACTAATTTTAACAACGAAAAGGCAAAGAATGTTAATTTTTATCCTTTGGCTTTTACCATTGGCCTTTATCTTTTCCTGGTTTGTTGCAATTCCAAACGATGGATTTCGTCATCCAATTTGTCGAATGTCATTTTATGCCAGGCTTCCATTTCGTTTAAGCGTTTTTATTAGTTTTGTTGTACCTTTGTGTGCAACATTTGTTTTATATACAATAATTTTATTTACGTTAATGAAAGCAAAAGCCAAATGCAACACAGATCTCAGGTTTTTTTTCAATTTATGATTTAATTTTTAAATCGCTTTCCAGGAGATCAATGCACAATAATTACCGAAAACGACTCAAATCCAACATAAAATTAGTTTGGACAACGTTATTGATTTTATCCACTTTCACATTATCTTGGGGATTATGTGTACTGTACTTTGTTCTGGTCTGTGTCAACGGATGTCTTTTCATTTATCAAATTTCCATGAGCTTCCAAGTTGGAATTGTTTTGAATTCTACCGTAAACTTTTTGGTACAGTTTCCTTTTTTTGAATTTTGTTTTCATAAATTTATTTTTAGGTCATGTTGAAGCTGGTTTTCAACCCATTAATTTATGCATTGCGTATGAAACATATTCGCAGAAACGTGATTTTATTCTTGCGAAACACGTGTATTTGCTTCAAACATTTGAATCCATCATCCAGTGTCACAAATTTGACTGCAAACAACTTCAACATTACTTGTCCACCAAATACAGATCGAAGAAGAAGCAATAATCACGCCTCATTATGCCGATCAAATTCAGAATCTAATCAATGTTATGCGATCGGAATGAAAAGCGTAAAACTTAAAAGTGGTGTGGCAACAATAGAAGAAACAATAGAATCAATGAATCCAGATAAAATCGAAAAAGAAGAATCTATTCAACTTTTGGATGCCCAACCACATAGAAGAAAAATGAGAAAATTTGTTTCAACAGAATTTTGGACAGGGTCAGATTGTGATTCATAAAACTTTACACGGGAATAAATCATAATTTTTTTTATCAACCTTCAGATGTTTCAATAACTTATGATTATGATTAAAAATGAAATATTGAGCAGAAGAACCAGTTTGCAGGGTAACTTTTTTTTGGAAAACGAGCAAAAGGTCATCAAAATTGTAAACAGAAACAAAAACTTTTATTCCGAATGTTTTTTTTTTTCTCGAGGCAGGAAAAGTTTTTTTTATCATAAAAATATTTTTTTGTTTGTGAATACTGAAAAAAAAAACGCGTGAAAAAACTGGGAAATTGGACCAAACCAAACCATTTTTGAACCGTTTGAATGAAATGCTTTCATTGTTCGCAATGATGAACCCCAAAATTCAAATGGATTTTTTGTTATTATTTTTCATAGCTGTTTGTATATCATGTGAAAAATAGGTTTAGGCGGTCCCTGTTTTGCTGTCTTTTTTTTCTATTTTTTTTTCCATTTTCTATTTGGATGAATAGGCCTGTTCTTGCTTTTTCCGTGTCCCGCTGAGGCACTCAAATTGTATGCAGGGACCAACTGCGCTGTTTACTGGGCAAAAAAGAGGAAATCGGCTGGGAAGGAAGGAAGAACCCAAGACATTTGATGAAATACGATTCAACCAAAAATGTTTGTCCGTCCTTCATAACGAAACCAAGAGACGAAAATTTTATTTTCAGTCAAAAAGAAGACTGACAAATAGGCGGGGCTAAATAAAATATTGGACAAAATGCAGAGGATGAAGAAAAACGGGGTATACATTGAATTTGGAGCCAGGCAAACGCTGTAGCTACTTTTTCTCTATGGCGAATGCAGTCGCACAGTCGTAACCTTCCCTTTTTTTATCGCAACGTCAAAAGCTCAACAGCCAGCCTTTTTTCTTTTTCAGAATATTTTGCCCTTTCTTTCAAAAGAACATTGCAACAAAAACATAATGCCTTTGGCTAGCGTGTAAAAAATAGCATAGTTTCGAGGAGAGTCCAGAAATTGGATAAAACCGCATGTGAAAAAGCAGAGTTAAAAATGACCATCTGTTGTGTCTGTAAAAAAACAAACCCGTTGGCGCGCTTTTTCTAAATTAGGATTGTTTTTTTACGTGCTCACGTGCCAAGAAATGTTTTTTATTTCGTTTTTTTTGCTTTTTGCGTTCAAAAAAAATTTTTGTGACGCATCACAATAATTTTTTTTTATTTTTGACATTTTTTATGCACAATTAAAGACATTTTTTAGAATTCAAAAAAATATTGGAAACAAACACGAAGGAAACAAGTTTTTTTATATTTTGTTCAACAACATAAATTAACTTTTCAAACATCGTTTTGATAACAAAAAAAAAATAAAAGAAAAAATATTTTAAAACAAATTTGAAAGGTCAAAAAAGTTCAAAATGAATTATGATCAGAAAATGGTAAAAAAAATAATTATTTTTCTTTTAAATTTCAAAATATTTTTTAGTTTCAAGTACAATTTCAACAAGTACCACAAAATGGAACAACTTATGTAAATTCTCAACCACAAGTTGTGCAGTATAGAACAGTTATTGATCCAAATCAACAATTTATTCAACAACAACAACAACATGTTCAACATCAAATTATCCAACAACAACCACAACATATTCAAATTCAACAACCACAAACAATGCACGTACGTGAAGCTAAATGTCCTGTACGTGGTAAAACATCACCATATGGATTTTTTGTTAAAATGTGTTATGAAGAACATAAAAGAAAATATCCTGGTGAAAATGTTCAAGTTACAGAAATTTCAAAAAAATGTGCAGAAAAATGGAAGGTAAAACTTGCAAAGCAAAAATTTTGGAATTATTGATTTTTTTTCTAGACAATGAATGATGAAGAAAAGAGACGTTTTTATGAACTTGCAGCTAAAGATGCTGACAGATATCAAGCAGAAATGGCCGCTTATGGTGGAGAAGATGCAATTAAAAAGAAGAAAAGAGCCAAGAAAGATCCAAATGCGCCAAAAAGAGCCTTGTAAGTTTAATTATTCCAAAAAAAATCGATAAAAAAACATTATTCATCAAATTTTAGATCAGCATTTTTCTTTTTTTCAAATGAAAAACGTCCAGAAGTACAGTCAGGACATCCAGAATGGAAGGTTGGACAAGTGGCACAAGAACTTGGTAAAATGTGGAAAGCGTTAACTGAAGAAGAAAAAGCGGTGTACGAACAAAAGGCAGAATTGGACAAGCAAAGATATGCTGATGTAAGTATTTTAAAGTCTGTTGGACAAACAAATAAATGGTAGACATTTCATAAAGCCCTTCCTTTGCAGGAAATGAAAAATTATCGAGAACAAGGCGTGCCTTCACCAGATAAAGCAGACAATCATATTGCAAATGGACAACAACCACAAATGGTCATCATTCAACAATCACCACACAATCAACAACAACAAATGCAACATGTCCAAATGCAAATAATGTCACAACCGGGTGAAATGGCCTGAAATTATGATGCTTAGCTTCTTTTCCAATGGCTAATTGCCTTCAGATGGCTTTTAAACAGCATTATTCCCGTTTTTCTTGTTCTAATTATTGTTGGTCATGATTTAGCCGTCATCCGTCTGTAAATAGATCATTATCCTGTGCGCCGATTTTGAAACCTCATAATTTTAAAAAATTTTTTACTTTTGAGTCAGTTTTACCAAATTGCCTTCCAAATCTTTTAGTTTAGTTGCCATCACTGAAATCTTATTAGTCCAAGCATAGTCCGAATTTGTTTTCTTGAATTATTTATGCATAAGCTGATGGTGCAACAATTTTTATTTTCAAGGAATTAATTGGATACGGGCTTAAAAATTTGGATGCGCCCCGTGCCTTTGCGTTTCCAAAATTTGTAAATTTATAATTATGCTTTTTTTTGTGTTAATTAGTTATGATTTTTAAGCGATCTCTTAGTGTTTTTTTTACATTGTATTTTTTAGAAGCTTGATGGTCAATAATTTTTACATTGTTTTTTTTGAATTAAAATAATTTGATTTTGAAATAAAAATTTTTCGTGATTCATCAAAAAATTTGCCAAAAAAATGAACATTCAAATCAAAACTAGACCAATCAGTCAATCCAAGTAAAAGCGGCTTATCTTTTTTTTCACCGCAAAAAAAACAGCAGCAATAGACCAAACTTTGTTTTTTTTTTCGGCAATTTTTTGTTGTTATTCATCTTCATCGACTCTTTTTCATGCTTTTTGGTGGTTCAATGACAAAGTGCCAGGCGCTATTAGATTTAGTCCATAAAATTCAAAAATGTTGAAAACAAAAAGAAAAAATTGAAAAAAGAGCAGCAAACTCTGGTCAGCGGTTTTGTTTATCCGTTTTCACTGGTCAAAGTCTTCCCCGCACTTTTTTGTCAAGAAAAGTAAAAAACTGCTATTTTTGATGCAAAAAAATTGTTGAGTGAATAATATAATTTTTAATTCAGTTTGTTCAATTTTTAATCGGAAAATTTGATATTTTTGAACATGTTTTTTTCATCGCGTCCTTCAAAATTTTATAAAAAATGACTCATCTAGACTTTTGAATATGTTTATCGCGTTTTCCGATATACAATTTTGGTTTTAGATGATCAAAAGTGTTGGAAAAATATAGCAGTTACAATGACTTTTTTTCGACATATATGGATTTTAACGTGGAAGAATCTGATTATCATCAAAAGATCAAAATTATGGTTTTTCTTCGAAATGTTTATTGGTCTTCTTTTGGTTCCATTATTTGCATTGATTGTACAGGTATTACTCATTTTTCAACTGTGTTTAAAACTAATTAATTGTTTACAGAAATCAACGACAGAAGTTATAGATGGAAGGGAATTTGAACCTGTACAAATTACTGGTAATAGATTGGATATTGGAAGATATGTTCGAGCCATTCCTAGGATTTCAACTCGAATGTGTAACGGCAATAGAACATTTGGATATGTGTAAGTTTTGCATTTATAGGACGATGTTCAATTCTTATTTAGAACGGACAGTGACTTGGGTGAAATGTTAATGAAAAAGTTTGAAGGACGTTATACGAAATTCAAATTTGCCGTTTTCACAGAAAAGTTTGATGATCTGGAAACAATGAAGAAAACTTTACAAGAAGATTTAAATTCTACTGCAACTAGAAATTGTGGAACATATATGGGTAATTTTGTTTTTTGTCTAAAAATCATGAAAATTATATTTTAAGGTGGCGTTCATATACAAGAAGTTGATCTAGCAAACAAGAAATTCACTTATAAAATTTATGTAACTGATCGTGAAGGTATCAATTGGCAATCAGAAAAATTTTGGCCAGATGATGGTCCTTATGCTCCGATTTCCGATCTCAATTATATTCCAGGATCGCCAAGATATTGGCCTTCTGGTTATCTAACTTTCAAATATGCTCTTGATTCGTTATTTTTGGAGCAAATTGGTAGAGATTTATCTGGTTTTGAAGTATTTCTCGCAAGAATGCCAACACCAAGATTTAGAAATAATGGGTTATTAGCAATCTTGAAAGCAATGCCAGTGGTGTTTGTTATAACGGTGTTAGCAGTCATGATTCATACTGCCAAAGAAATTGTAGCTGAAAAAGAAGTTGGTATCAAAACACATTTAATGGTGATGGGATTGAATTCAGCTGCATTTTATGCATCACATTTTGTTGTGGCATTCTTTAAAGCATTTTTTGTTATGGGAATTTCTGCAATTATACTTTCATTTGGTTTTGAAAGTATTGCTCCAACAGTTTTCATATCTTTTTGCTTATTATTTGCTGTTGCAGCAGTTGTATTCAGTGTTATGATTTCAGTATTTTTCAAACGTACAGCACTTGTTGTGATTGCAGTTATTGTCTTATGGCTTGGCTCTTTTGCATTGGATGCATACATGAAATTAGTACCGACTGATATTGGAGTTGCATTATTACAATCATTGAATATTTTTACCGCTTTTCATTATGGTTTACTTGCAATGGGAAGATATGAAAGCAGATGTAGGCATTTGTCCCTTTTTAACAATGGATAATTTGTTCTTTTTAGTGTCGTATTTGAGTTTTTCAAACATTTTTGCTGAAACTACATCATTTTCCATTGGTCTTGCATATGTGATGATGATTGTTGATATACTTTTCATGGTACTTATAATCTTTTACTTTGATGCTGTATGGCCAACAGATGATTCACCAAAAAGAAGTCCATGGTTTATTTGTCCATTTGTTAGACAATCAGATGTTGCAGATAAAATGGATTTAGAAAGTAATGGTACAGATTTTACAGATAATTGTGAAACTGATAATTATGCTGGAAAAGATGAAGCAGATGTTTGTGTTAGAAAAATGTGCAAAGTATGGGATGATGGACAAGTTGCTGTTGATGGATTAAGTTTAAATGCTTATCGTGGACATGTTACAGTTTTACTTGGTTATAATGGTGCAGGAAAAAGTACAACATTTTCTGTTATATCTGGTATTTCATCAGCAACAAGAGGTGAAGTGTTGATTTGCAAAAAAGAAATTTCAAGGAATTTATCTGAATGTCAAAAACATATTGGATATTGTCCACAATACAATCCATTGTTTGAAAAATTAACAGTTGAAGAACATTTAAGATTGTATGGAAAACTGAAGGTGGAAGTATGGGATGAAACATCAGAACAACGAATGCGACAATTAATTGCAGCAAATCAATTATCAGAAAAAGCAAATGAATTAGCAGGAAATTTATCTGGAGGAATGAAAAGAAAATTATGTGTTGCAATGTCATTAATTGGTGATAGCAGAGTTATATTACTTGATGAACCAACAGCTGGTATGGATCCTGAAGCAAGACATGAAATTTGTAAAGTTTTGGAAAATGAAAAGAAGAATAGAACGATTTTGTTAACAACACATTACATGGATGAAGCTGATCTGTTAGGTGATCAAATTGCAATTATGGTCAGAGGAAGATTAGCATGTAGAGGTTCACCAGAATTTTTAAAGAATCGTTTTGGTACAGGTTATGTTTTAACAATGGTCATTAATCCATTACAAACAAATTATACGGAAAATGACCTTGAAGTGATTAGGAAGAAACTGTTAAGTGTTGTTAAAAAGCATGCGGCAAAAGCTGAAATTGATTCTTCAACTGGTTTGCAGTTTTCTGTCATCCTTCCAACTCAAGATAAACAATAGTAAGGATTCTAAGCATTTTTTGAACGATAATGGTTGTTTTCAGTTTTGGTAACCTTTTTGAAGAATTAGAATTTGAAAAAGAAAACTTACAATTGAGTTCATTTGGTTTATCATTCAACACATTGGAACAAGTTTTCTTGAAAGTTGGTGAAATTGCAGAATCTCAAGAAGATCATGTTGATTCTGGAGCCATCATCAATAATGCGTGCAGATTGTTTGATAAAACAGAAGAAGGACAACCTGAAATATTGGAATATTTTACTCAAATAGCGACAGTTATTAACAGATACGTATTCAATGCATATCAAAATAAGATTCGTACCTGTCTTCCTTTGATCCTGGCATTATCATTGTTTTCAGTTGTGGCATTTTCACATAGTGCTACAGTTCAAAAGTTGGAGAGAGATTTGAGTTTGACGTCAATGGAACCTGTTACAATTCCAATTCAACTTACCGCCGAAAGGCCAAGTATTGCAGATTTTAATTACATTGCTGGGAAATTACCTGGTTGTGTTGTATTATCATTACCAGAACAAAGTAATTACAGTAAAGAAATTATCCGACATTATTACGATTTACCAGCACTTGGCATTGGCGCTTATATTGCAAAGAATAATTCAGTGTTTTTGTATTTCAATGGTGCAGCTTATCATGCTCCAGCATTAGCATTGAGTTTTCTTTCAAATGCAATTTTGCAAGATAAGTTGGATTCAATCAGAACGAGTATTGAAGTTTTTTCAACTGATTCAATGTTTGGATCAATTGATGACAAACAGGCTCCCATGTCTGTTGCCTCCGTATTCATTAATATGTTGACAATCTTATGTTTTTCATTTTTAACGTCAGGTTTTGTGATGCCATTAGTTGAAGATCGTGAAAGCCGTTTCAAGCATCAATTTTTATTGACAAAATTGAACAAGTTACGATATTGGATTGCTGTTACACTTTGGAATGCATTCATCTACATTTTCTTTTGTTTCTTTTTGGCCGTTATTTTATTTTTATCTGGATCAATGCAAGATTGTATGCGATAGTAAGTATTATCTTTTTAATTTTTATAATTTTGTTTTCAGTACTGTTTCATATTGGTTATTATATTTTTGGTGTGCAGTACCATTTGTATTTGTTGCATCATTTATATTTACCTCACCATTCAAAGGATTTGTTGCATTACTTACATGGAACATATTAGCTGGGATAATTGCATCATTAACAATTGTAGTTTTGAATTTGCTTTCGTATCCAAATGTTGAAAAGTATTTGGTAATATTATTTTCAATAATGTCACCATCATTTGCACTTGGTCATGGTATTGTTGATACTACAATGTTGTGTGCTCCAGTAGGATTTTTACCTGATAGAACCACATTTTTCAAAATTATTATTTGCATGGCAATTTCTGGATTAGTTTATTGGATTATTTTGTTAGTGATTGAAAAAACTTATGCAGAATTGGTTCATGCATTGTTAAACAAAATGCATGGTGGTTATGATGAAGTAAGTTTAACATTTTCAATTTTACAGTGATAACATTCTTATAGGTTGATCAAGTTGAAGATAACGAAGATGAAGATGTTCAAGCTGAAAGACATCGAATGAATAGAACCGCAAATCAAGATCTTGCCTTAGCTGTTCGTGATGTGTCGAAATATTTTGGAAAATTCTGTGCTGTAAGAAAACTTACATTTGGTGTTAGTCCAACAGATTGTTTTGGTTTACTTGGTATTAATGGCGCTGGTAAAACAACAACATTTGATATTTTAACTGGTAGATCCTTACCTTCTAAAGGTAATGCATTTGTTGGCGGTGTTGACATCAAAAATATGCCGGTAATTGGTTATTGTCCACAATTTGATGCATTGGCTTTGGATTTAACTGGACGTCAAACATTGGCATTGATTGGTAGATTGAATGGTTTCACAGAATTATCTGAACGAGTTGAATGTGTACTTGAAAGTATACAAATGACATCACAAGCAGATAAATTGGTTATGCATTATAGTGGCGGTCAAAAACGTCGATTATCAATTGGTATTACATTGATGTCAAGAGCATCTTTAATCATGTTAGATGAACCAACAGCTGGTATTGATCCAAAAACAAGACGTCATATATGGAATTTATTATCGGCAATCCGTGATAGAAAAGTTGCAATTTTATTAGCATCCCATAGTATGGATGAATGTGAAGCATTGTGCAGCAAAATAGGTTTTTTAAACAAAGGATCATTGATTAGCATTGGTACTAGTCAACATTTGAAAAGCAGATATGGAAGCTCCTTTTTATTGACATTTACTGTTGCAAATCCAAGTTTGAAAACAATGAAGACGCTGGATAATGTTGTAACAACTGAATTTGGAGTATGAATTTTTTTTGGTAATAATTTTTACATTTTAATTTTTTAGGCTCAACCTTGTCAAGATCTGGAGAATATGAATACATATCATTGGGAAATTCCAAGATGTGGCAATGATTTATGGAGTAACATGTATAAACGTGCACAAAATATTGCTTTATCATATTCTTTCAATGACACAATTACTGAAAAACCAATCATCAAGGATTTTTCTGTCACTCAAAACAGTTTAGAACAAGTTTTCTTACGTTTAACACAACTTGGAGCATGCTTGGAAGATGAAGAAGCTCATGATTCAGCACGTTCTGCAGGATAATCATATTTGCCACTGAAATGACTTTAATTGTTTGCTGGTTAGATTTTTCGGGGTTTTCTGTATATAATAGTTTATTTGCCTGCCAATTCACATACAAGTGACTTAATAATTTTTTAAATTTTCAAATTTTGTTACAGAAATAAATTATCGCTTTATACTGTTGATCTTGGTTTGGGAGTAAACTTGATCTTCAAGTTTGATCAAAGTACTAATGTTTTCAGGGCCGTAACTTCAACTTTTTCCAGGGAGGGGAATTACCAAGGGGGGAGTACAGTGTAATTTTTTTTTTCATTTCAAAAAGGGAGGGGAACACAGAGGGTAGTAAAGGGCAGTTTAATTTC
>CABFKL010001541.1:36812-65563 GCA_901765185.1 Panagrolaimus sp. JU765 | reverse complement strand
CCCCCCCCCCCCCCAAATTACGGCCCTGAATGTTTTTTTTTTAAAGTTTTTACATTCCAATTATGGAACAATTGACCAAAATTATTGGCCATTTATTATGCAAAGTTTTCAACAAGAAAAGAAGGCACTTTGAAAACAATTGTTTCATTGAAAATTGTCAAAAATTATGCCACTTTTGTCAAAGACAAAATTTTGAAAAAAAAACGTTGAATTTTGAAAGGATGAATTGTTCAGCTTCTTATTTCTTTTTACTTTGGTGAACTGAATCGAATACAATGTCAAACAATGATACGGAATTGACGAAACTTTTTATTTTCCAAGCCGATTAAAATTCGTCGAGCATCGATCTTCCAACTTGAAATTGAATATTAACTATTCGGGTTGCTCTTTTTAAAATATATTATCAAATTCATTGGCCTAAAAATTTTGATCATTGTCTAGTCGATTTTCCCAGACATAAAATGCCTAAATTCTCTGCGGTTAGTCATCTATTTTTTTTGCGCGCCAATCATTCCAGACAATCAGTTTTTCTTGTCTAAGTTTAAAGGTCTTTTAAATTTGACCACAAAAAAAAGCTTATCGTTCAAAGCGATTTTTTTCAGTTGATTTTACACTTTTTTCAAGGACAGAAAGCCATTTAAGATGTTTTTATTGCCGAACATTCTTTTAAAAGAAGCTTTTTTTTCCGATTTTTATCTTTCAAGTCTGCTTTTCATCACTTAAGTTTGTCGTCAAATTTTTTGCAATTTGAGCTGATTTTGCAGTAACTCATGTGTTAGAAAATACGTCAACGTAATGAATAGTTGACAGTCCTTGAAAAATCAGTTACAAATTTAATTGCGCAAAAATTTTTAAAAAACTTTTAACTTTTTGCTTATTTTTTAAGCGTTAATATTGTTTTTATTCAATGATTTACAGTCTGTTATCTTTGTTGTTTCAATTTTGACGTCTATCATCATGCTTTTTTTTTCTTCTGATAAAAAAAACTGCCAATCTTAGTTTTAGTTTGCATGCTTGAAAAAAAAAATGATTTGACCCAATATTTTTATTACTTTTTCCCATGTGAAGAACCTCCCGTTGTGTGATCTTAGATTTTTCTTTGACTAAAATGGCAAAAATCAATAAAATTGTCATATTTTTGATTCCGAACACATTATTCTGAACTTTTTTTTTCTTGTAGTTTGACATCAAAATTTTATTTACTTTTGTTAAAAAATTTTTAGCGATTTGCTTAATCAAAACGTAAAAAAACCATTTTTGAAAATGAGTTCTCATGAAAAAGGTAATTTGATCAGTTTTTCCAAAAAAAATTTGAAAAAAAAAGTTCAGATGAAAAAAATGGTGGTGAAGTAGAACCATTTTTGGAACGTCAAACCACTCCACAATTTATTCCGGATACAGAACCGCCAAAAGACAATGGTCGAATTGTTTGGCTTGTCATGTTTCTTCATGGCATTGGTGTTTTGATTGCTTGGAATGTTTTTATCACGGTTGCTCCCATGTATTATACCGATTTCAAACTTAAACCAGCAGAAGGTGAACAACCACCAAAGTATGTCAGCAGTTTTATGAATAATGTTTGTATTTGTTCACAATTACCAAATTTAATCATTAATTTGATTGGCATGTTTGCCAGTGGTGGAAATCTAATGATTCGGATTGTTATTTGCTTGGTGATTGTTGCTGCTTCGTGTTTGTTCACCATTGCTTTCATCTACGTGGACGTTTCAAATTGTAAGTTTTTTTCCTAGAAAAACTGATCTCACTCAATGCCTCAGGGCAATTTGGATTTTTCATTGTGACCATGGTCACAGTGGTTATCATGAACACTGCCAATGGGCTTTATCAAAACAGCATTTACGGACTTGTTGGATCTTTTCCATTTGAATACATCAATGCCGTTGTTCTTGGCAATAACATTTGCGGTCTTGCTGTCACCGTCCTCTTGTTGATCACAACTACTTGTAAGATTTTTGGAAAAGATATTCCAAGCCAACATGATTTTCAGTCATCAAAGACACTCAATTAAACGTAACGGTATTCTTCTCGATCGCCTTTTTGTTACTCGTTATTTGCATCATCAGTTTCATCAGACTTCGCAAAAATGTGAGATTCCACAAAAAAAATCTCATTGAAAGTCTATTTTTAGCCATATTTTACTTATCAAATGGCACTTGCTCGTCGAGCATCTGAAAACCATGGCAAAATAACAATGTCTGATTATTTTGAAACTTTTAAAGGACATTGGTTGCCATTAATCGACGTCGCATTGGTCTTTTTTGTGACTTTGATGCTTTTTCCATCAATTCTTTTGGGTGTCAAATTGTATCCATTAGGACGACCATATGATTTGCCAATTCCTGGTAAGCCCCCCCCCTCTTTATCAATGAAATAATTTTAAAATTTTCAGGGCATCTTTATCCTATCATTGTCATTTTCTTGAATTTTAATCTTTTTACTGTTATTGGCAGTAAATGTGCAGATTATTTCCGTTGGCCATCACCAAAATATGCTTGGATACCAGTTTTTGCAAGATTAATTTTTCTTCCATTATTTTTTGCATGTAATTATGCACCACAAAATACACGTTCATGGCCAGTTTATATTCCAAATGAATATGCGTTTTTCATTTTGATCTCTCTTATGTCCATAACACATGGATATTACAGTTCAATTACTATTATGTATGCTCCACATGGTGCTGAACCAATGAAAGCAAGAATTCTTGGTAAAATGTCAGCATTTTTCCTTGTTCTTGGTATTGCTATTGGTATTGGTTGCTCATTTTTAGCAATTCATTTAGCTTAAAATTATGAAAAAAAGAGCTTATTGATGAAAAACATATCTCAAAAAATATGACCGCCCTTGATTGCTTTAAAATATTTGTTAAAAGCTCAATTTTGTTAAATTTATTTTGATTTTGAATAAAAATTTTTTTTCTCACAGTTCGCAGTTTACAACACAAAAAGCGTCCGCAGATAAACGTGCTTCCGATTTGCCAAGTTGTCGTTTATTCATCCAAATCATTTTTTAAAAAAATATAACAACGAAAAAACATTATTTTTAACCACAAGTTTCTTGATTTCTTATTTCATAAAACAGTCAACGACCAAAATTAGTACTATCACAAGAGAACGCGTAAAAGAAAATTACCAATTATTGAAGTTTATCAAGTAAGTGCTTGTTTTGGAAATATAATCCAAGACGATCACGTCCATATTCAGCAAAACCAAAACCAACTGGTGATACTTCAACTTGTAATAATCCCCAAACACCCCAAAATAAATGAGAAACTGGAATAAATGGTAAAGTTTCCTAAAACAAAAAAAGATTTTTTCTGCAGTTAAAAAAATGTTTACCTCTACCATTGCTTCAGCAGCAGATCTTAATGAAGCTTCAGATTTATTTGGATTTAATTCTGATAAATAAGACATCATGAATTTGAACATGTGTACAGTTGATGGAAAATCTTCTGGATGAATTTCATAATATGGTGGTTCATCAATATCATAGTTGATGGAATATTCAACAAAATGATTTGCAAAATCAAATCCACGATAATTATAGCTGGCATATTCAAAATCAATAAGTACCAAACGTGGATCATGTGGATTAAAAGCGCTTAAAGAATTTGATGTTGTTGATTCATCAGAAACTGGTAAACGAATATTTCCTGATGACGCTTTTGGTAACAAAATATTTCCTTCTTGTAAATCATTGTGACAAAATGAAACTTTACTTGTGCTATAATTGATTCTTTGACGTAAAAATTCAATTTCTTCTTCAAGATCTTTGATTGTTAATGTTTTTGGCGAAAATTCATGATATGATTCAGGCAAATCAAATGTTGAATGTGCACTTGGAATTGTTGCTAATTGATGAAGCCAACGTTCTAAAGCATCACATAAATAATCAGGTTCTTTCCAAATTGGTACTTCTAGTTGATGAACATGTGCAAGTCGTCTAGCAATTTTATTTGAAATTGTTGGAACAGCAATTTCAGCACAATGTAATGGACGTGACTAAAAAATTGTTTTGATTTTTTAATTGGATAAAAATTAAACAAACAGGAATGTATTCTTCCAATCGTCCACCAGAAAAAATACCATAAAGTTTTGGACCAAGATGACGTTCAGATAATAATGTAAAAATCACAGATTCTGCAACCAAATGACTTTCAGTTTCAGGATTGAAATACACTCGAAGTAATACTTTGTCTGGTTCATTATCAATTGGTGGATGATTTTCAGTTAATCTGCACAAAAAAAGCATGTTACTCATCCCACCTCTGAAAATATTTGGGAATCATTTGATTTGTTGAAAAACAACAAACTTGATTCTTGTAATTTTCATGTTTTCCAATGAAACAGTTTTCCAAGCTCCTCCAAGAAATCGGGCACAAAGAATATGAGTCTTTTCTTTAAATTCTAGATGAGAATTTGGTTCAGCATTTGGATCCATTGTTGAAAGAACTTCTTTCATACTCCTAAAAAAATCGGATGAATGACTCATTAATTGACATGATCCCCCAACTACAAACTTGTAAAATTTTACAAAAAATACCTTAAATGTTTATCATGTTGAATCGGCATCTCTTTGAAGTCACGCCGTCCAGATGTCGGCACTTTCTAAAAGGTTCATCTTGAAAAATTGCTCTTTGTTGACTAATGACAACAAAACAAAAGATTTTGATTTCCCCGTACATAAAAATCAACTAACCCAAGTTTATGTGACATATCCATTTTTTTTCAATTTAGCAAACTAGCGTAAAACAATAATCAAACTAGTCTATACAAAAAAATCAGTCAACTAATGTCCTTTTTTTACGTCTGTTTCATGGTCGTTTTTGATCTACGCCAATTATGAGACATACTGACAAACAAATCATTTGTTCACCGCAGTTTTTACACGTGCGATCGTCAACCATAAAAAGAATGGAAAAAACTATTACAATTAAAAATTTTATCAAACGTTTTTGCCCTAATTGTGGTGAACAATACTAAAAAAAATCTTGGGAAATGATCCTAATGAAAAAAAATTGGAAAGAAACAAAATAAAATGCTCAGAACTTGACAACAGTCTGCGACAATCACAAAATCTTTTAGCCTGCTCTTAGAAAAATATGAAGGTGGATGATGTTTAGCAAAAAAAAGAACAAATAGTACCAAAAAGCAGACCAACAGTGCATGAAAACTTTGAAAATCAAAACAATCGAAGATTTTGATTTTTGATCGGCCTAAATACCAAAAATGATCATCTAAAATATGATCAAAATTTTCATAAGCTAATGAAAAATTAATGAAAGACCACAAATTTAAACTTTAGTCAGCACTAAGTAATGTTTGCCAGTTGGCAGACAAGATCGATCAAGCAAATGTGCGTGAAAGCTTTTTGGTCGATCCAGCTGTCATCAACCTCAATTTTATGGTTGATCAAAACAGTCAAGCAGGTAAGAATAAAAATTTATGACTCAATGAACTTACTTTGATCACCAGATCATCAACATCGGACTCTTCATCACCATTAACATCCATGATTGAACAAGAAGGTTCCAAATCCATCATTATGATTCCTAAAATAAATTTTCATATAAAATTTCCAAAAAAACAAGTATTTCGAACGCGAATAAAATTGTGGTATCAAAAATAAACATTAAAAAACGGCGACAAAAGTTGTAAAATGGCACAAAGACTAAACATTTGAAAAAGAAATGTTTGAAAAAAAATTTGAAAAGAAATAGTGCGCAGGCCAGAGAAGCATTGCTCTGTCTAAAGGACTAAACTGGCATACACCAGGGCAATTTGAATTCCCAATTGAGTTAGCCATTTTTTTTGTTGAAAAAGATGTTTTGAAAGAAGAGCAAACACGAATTCAAAATATCAAAGTAAATATCAACAGTTTAATGAAAAAATTTCAACAATAAAACTTTTGAATTATTAAAAATTCAAGTTTTTTTAATTAAAAATTGTGGATTTCATCCAGAAAATTAATTAATTATCAAAAAAAAATTTAATCAACAATAATCCAAAAATCTTGAGAAAAAAAACAAATTTTTCCACTGTTCAAAGCACAAACTTGACAAAAAAATTTGCATGTTGCAAAAAAAAGTCCTGCGCAGTTGTGCAAAAAAGTGTTTTTGTCAGAAAATTTTCTTGATGCCCTTTTTTCTCGGTTTGCGTTTGATTTTTGCTGATTTTTTTCCAATTTTTTTTGTTGATTTTTAAAAGTTTATTGTTCTAGTATCATGAGACTTGATTTCTTGCAACTAAGCATCTGCTAAGACTTTAGACTGGATGCAAACATTGAGGCATTGCGCAATTTGTACCAAGAGTTTGGCGAAGGTCCGTTGGATACCTTGTGAACTTTTTTCATCAATCGGTATACGCAACATGTATTTGTCACAGTTGATGAAAGTAAAGAAAAGTGCTTCCGTTGACAAAAAAATTTTTTTTGACTCATTTTGTCCCATTGCCAGTTTATAATTTCAGATTTGTCAACAGTAAATTGACCCTTGAAAAATGTTCAAAATTTTGAGGATTTTTTTCATTTTTTTGTTCATTTGAATGGATTTTTCTTTATTTGAATAATTTTTTTTTGTTTGAATTGTTTGATTTTGATTTTTTTGCAGCTTGTTTTTCTTTGCAAAAAAAAATTTTTTTGTTTGATCGTTTAAAAAAAATTCAAAGTGGTGAACTTGAGCGTGATTTTGATTGGTTGAAAATCAAAGATGTTTGCTTAAAACCTTATCAATATGCTTATCAAAAGAAGATTTTTTTAGTAGAAGTGTTTTCACCAAGGCCCAATACATGATTAAATAACGGAGTAATCGAGAAACTCCCCAAATGCAAAAAGATTGGCTATTCAAATCGCCGGTTACACGGACGTACAATTGCGTTCGATTGTGCCAAGAAAAAAAGGTTGAGAAGCTTCTTTTTATACGTGATTTGGTACCTTTTGCCATTGGAAACTTTGGATTTTTTGGTTTCAACTCCGCCTTTTTTTGACAATATTCATTATCCTCAAAACCTCAAAAAATAAATTGATTTTCTTAAATTTATTTTTTCAAAAACTTTATCCAATGTTGATAAAATGACTGGATTTTTTACCGTCTATATTTTATTAATTACGATAATTGTTATCCAGTCAGATTTTACACAAAATGGACAATGCCCATTTTCTTGTCAATGTCAAAATCAAGTTACAAGTTGTTCCGAACAGCAACTTTATGAAGTTCCATTTGGAATTTCTGAAATGACTGAATTTTTGTAAGTTTATCACAAAATTCAAAAAATGCTGAATAATTTCAGGGAATTGGACAACAATAATTTGGAAGAATTGGCTGTTGAACCGTTCAGAAATCTCACATTTTTACGAACTTTGTGAGTTTTTTCTTTTTTTTGTGGATTTTGATCAAATTTTCTTTTCCAGGATATTATCCGGAAATCGTATTTCATCAGTATCACCAGAAATCTTTCAATATTTACCCAATTTGAAGATTTTGTAAGTTAATTTTAGTATTACTGCAGACGTTTTTGCAAAAACGTCAACCCATTAAAAACACATTATCCATGATTTATCTTATGGCTTTAATGCCGGAATTTGTTTTAGAGAACTTCGAGACAATCGTTTAACAAGCATTCCTGTTGGTCTCAAACAACTGACCACATTAGAAAAACTTGATTTGTAAGCTTTTTTGAAAAAGTTATGGGTCTTTGTTTTTTTGGAGGCAGTATTTTTGAGGTGAAAAAAAAATCAAAGTTTAATTGCAAAGTGGATAAGTCAATTCAAATGCAAGTTGACAAAAAGAACAGATTTTTTTTGTTGCCATTGGAAGCAAAAATCAAAAAAAAAATGTTGGCGCCACATTGTCGGTGTTGATGGCCATCGCGCATCCAAAAAAAACTGTCAAATTTTTTATTTATGGTTAAAAATTTTTTTATAGAAGGACAAACAGAATTGATTTCATAACTGAAAAAGATATTCATGAAATTTCACACATTCGGACAGTTGATTTGAGTCGAAATGAAATTCGTATTTGGCCAAGGATCAAATCAAATTTCATCGCCAGTAATTTAACTGTCCTGGATTTGGCCGGAAATGGATTGGAAACCCTTGAACCTGGATCATTTCAAATTTTTAGAAAACTTCAACATCTCCGATTATCTAGAAACAAGATAGAATTCGTGGACAGAAATGTATTTGGCGATTCTTTGAAAGTACTGTAAGTCTGTTTCCCATAAAAATTCAAGGACAAATGGCATATTTTTCCAGAGACTTGAGCAGAAATCGTATTCGTAGAATTTCGTCCTTGAATTTTGCATCTCAAACAGAAATGGAAACATTGTTGTTGTCCCGGAATGTTATTGAAAGCATAGAAGCTGGAGCATTTCATGGAATTGCCAATCTTCAGCTTCTGAATTTGTCAAGTAATCGATTGGTGCATGTTTCAGAAGGACTTTTTGGTTTGACAAACTTGACAAAACTTGATTTGAGTTTGAACAATTTTTGGACAGTTACAGAAAAAATGTGGACATATGTGGAAAATCTTCAATGGCTTTCACTTTCAAACAATCAAATTGTGGAATTAAAACCGTATGCATTTCGCCCACTTGGTCGGTTACTTTATTTATCTTTGGCAAAAAATAAATTGAAAAATGTAAACAAAAAATCGCTACTTGGACTCAAATCATTGAAAGAATTGTAAGTTTTTTTGAATATTTTTTTTGTTCAAGAACATGAATCAATGTTTAGGAATGTTTCTGGAAATGAATTGGCAGTTTGTGTTGAAGAAGGAACAATTTTACAAAATACTTCATTGATTACACTTAAAAAACTTGATTTTTCATCAAATTTGATCAATACTATTCCAAGCAATGCTTTTAGTGGTTTCAGGAATTTAGAAAGCATTGATTTACAAGATAATCCAATTGCAACCATTTATCGTGGAGCATTTGATCCATTAAATTTGAAAGAATTAAAAATATCAACCTCAGATTTGATTTGTGATTGTCGAATGCAATGGTTTTCCCATTGGCTTGTGTCAAGTGGTTTGGATACTGCTTCAATCACCACTAAATGTGATTATCCAATTTCAACCAGACAAAAAGATATCCGTTTAATTGATTCAACAGAACTTGTTTGTTGTAAGTTTTTCTGAGGTAGTTTGAATTCTTATTTTTATTTTCTAGCAAATCGAACACCTCAAGCCAAAATCATCATGGAACCAAAACCATTGATTGTTGCACAAAATGGCAAAGATGTTCGAATTCATTGCAAAGGTTATGGCGCGTCTCCAATTCAAATACAATGGAAAGTCTTTGAAAATGAAAGAGAAAGATTTTTAGAAGAAGACAATGAATTAAAAATTTCTCAAAATCACACAGTTGATGGTTTGTTTTGTTTTTTCCCATAGAAAAAAAAGAAAGAATTGTTTTAGAACAAACTCGGGAAAATGAATACGTGTTTAGTGAACTTTTGTTGCAAAATGTGACAATTTTGGATGAAGCAGAGTATCAATGCATCGTGAAAAACAAACTTGGCACAACTTATTCCAATCATGCTTATCTCAAAATCCATGATGTACCAACTTTCATCATTCAACCACCCAAAGAAATGGCCGTTGTAGTTGGTGGTACCGTATCTTTTCCATGTAAAGCTGTTGGGATTCCTGAACCAACATTGGGTTTTCAAAAAGATGGTATTAGTGTTTTTGATGCTGTTAGAGAAAAACGTGTATTTGTTCCAAATGCGGGAGATTTGTTGTATTTATTACGTGTTAATCCTAAAGATGAAGGTAATTACACATGTACTGCACAAAATGAAGCTGGACAAACATCAGTTTCAACAATATTACGAGTATACGGTAAGTCTAACTTATCTCTTTCATTTAAAACTGTGATAATCTTTTAAGAAGGAGGATTTTCGAACCTTCTTACGGACTCAATAGTCAAAATCGGATCACCACTCATTTTGTTTTGTCGTGGAACTGTGTCAGAATCATTCATCATCAGATGGCTTGTGAATGACACAGAAATTTATCCTGACAATGAACTTGGAATCAGTTTTAAAGGAGATAATAATGAAATGTTGGTTGTCAATCATGTAAGTTTCTTGGAAAAATTGATTGGATTAAATTTTGTTGTTTATTTAGGCCAGTGATAATAATAGTGGACGTTATCGTTGTCAATTAAGAGTAACAAACAATGAAATTTTACTCATTGAACAATCAGCTGATGTGTTCATTGATCCATCACCAAACACTGATGATGTTGCCATGAAATTTAAACATATTAACACCACTTTACCACCAATTACAACGATTGAAATCTTGGAAACAACAACTACGACAACGACAACAGTTGTGATACCAACAAAACCTATGATTTTGACAACAAAACCTCCAAAAACAACGCCAACAATGGTAAAATCTACAGAAGCACGAGAAAATAATGGTTATGAGAAGGTCACCAAGATTAAACCAACTGATATTGACGCTCCAAAAGAATCACCGTGGTACAAAGGAATTTATGTCAAATTAACCAGTATTTATGACACGATGAGTGCTTTTGGATTGATTTTACTGGTGTTTGGATGCACGGTGATATTAACCGCCATTGCGGGTGTTATTATGTTTATTGTTTACCATTCGTCCAGATTGTGTTTCAGAAAATGCACAGAATGTTGTGATGGAAAATCATATGAACTTACTGAAGAAGAAATTCGATCATCAAAAAAATCTCCAATCCGCAGAAATGGTGTTCCAGAACCAAAAAAATTGTTGGAATGTGAACAATGTGATCATCCAATAATTCATGTTCCAATCAGAATTCGATCAGGAAATTCTACCACCACAACAAATGTCTCCAACATTTCTACTCCATCATGTGAACGGGAAGAACTTGTATAAAAGAAAAAAAACCATGACAAACAAGCTAAAACAATGCCGGGTTATTGCTTTAAAACATTTAATAATTTTTTAAACGGGTAATTAATAAATTTTTTTTGTAAATAAAATGAATTTAGTTGTGTTTTTTCAAATGTGTAAGCATGACAAACGTAAAATAAATGCAAAAATCAGAAGCAAAAGAAAAAAATTTGCTTGTCTTGTTTTTTCCATACTTTTTTTTAATAAAGTAGAAATTTTTAAAGCCAATTTTTTTTGTTGCTTAAAATTCAACCAAGTCGGAGGCGTCAGGAAGTGCTGTTGACAAACACAAATTCGTTGATCGTAAAAAATATTTCAATTGAGCGCGTTTTCTCAAGAAAAGATTTTAGTTTTTTGTGCCATGTTGGAAACGTACAAAGAAACTGTGACAAAATTTACGCGTACAACTCGATCAGATTCTGTTGTTTATATCCAAAAATATACTCCAACTAATGAAATAGTAAGTTTTTACGTATTTTCCATGAGAATTGGACAACAAATGCATGAATCATGTCCGTAAAAAGCTTGCATCAAAGCAAATGGAAAAAAAATGAACGAAATCAAACATTTTTCGAGAAATGTCTGATTTTTGTTTGAAAAAATTCAAAACTTATTTTTTCAGAAACAGAAAAAATCACGTCGAAGGCGAAATTTGATACATTATCTTCATGATTTACCTGATAATTCAGATCTACAAGTTGTGACGGCCTTTCCAATCCATTCTGATTATCCTGAATACAAAATCCAGAAATGTAAACCGCGAGAAACCTACGAAATTCATTGTTCAAAAAAACAAGAAAAACATTATTTGTATGAACAAGGTAAGTGCACCAGGCCATGAGCTGTTAACGGGG
Source organism: Panagrolaimus sp. JU765 (assembly GCA_901765185.1). NCBI lineage: Eukaryota > Metazoa > Nematoda > Chromadorea > Rhabditida > Panagrolaimidae > Panagrolaimus > Panagrolaimus sp. JU765. The sequence goes on along the minus strand of CABFKL010001541.1, from coordinate 53,785 downwards.
GCGTTAAGATCCAGGGGTAAAATGCTACCTATTTTGCCCCTTGACTTGTGGACCCCTGTAATCTTTTGCCACTTTTTTGTATTACCACCTTTCCTTTTGATTACCAGTAAATTTTTTACTTTTAAAGCTTTTTTCTAACTTTTACAACTATTTCATTTTTTTCTTTGACTTGCTCTTTATACATTTGTTCTAGGAAATATATCACCTTTTGTGTCGATACATTTTCTTTTTTGTTTGATAAGCGCGATGTTTCTGTTGATTGAGGACGTGAAGAATAAATCAATTGTTTTTAGGATCGCTAACAGAGGTGATGTTTTCTAAACACAAATGGAGGTTGATATTTGATTTTTTATTGATGAATTTTTAATTATTTTTTGCAGAAAAATATTACCAGAAGATGAATACAAACGAGTAAACACCGGAATCAGTAACTTGAATATTCGGAACCCTTATTGTTGTGGCATTGTATCCATTGTTCGTGCGGCAGATTTTCATTGGGATAACCTTGGAAAAGGTGCCATCGAATTTAGCAAAACAGACGATAATAAATATGTGTTGGTTTTGGTTTTTCTTGACACAGATCATGTTTTGGAAAAACCGTGGCAATGGGAAATGTAAGGTTTTGAATTTGAGGCAATAAAAAATTTTTTTAGCCACAAAGATTATAAAATGCGGAAGCGTTCAGAAAATTTCTACTGTGTTTGTGATGACTTTCAAGATTTGATTGGCCTCAATTTTCATGATGCCAAGGAAGGCGAAAATTTTGCAAAAATATTCAACGATAAACAGAAAAGTGAGAAATTAACACTACGCTTATATATGTATGCTTTTTTTCCATGCTTAATCATTTAGGAAGGAAATCCATTTTCAAAAGATTCATTTTAGAAAAACTGGGCAAAGATGCTGACAAAAGTCTTTTTGGTAAAGGCCAGTCGAAAAATGCTTCAGAACAAGAAAAACGAGGTTTCAACCGATTTGATGCTGGGTAAAATTTTGAAATTATTCCAGTATTTTGATTTTTTTGAAACAATTTTTTAGTCGCAAATCAAAAGAATCCAAAAATGACAACATTACCGTCAAACGTTTGAAAGAAAAGGCTACTTACCGACCTGAACGCTCAGAACCAACAGTTAATGATTTTTTACCAAATTGGCACGATGGCAGTGATTATGCTCCCAGTGAAAAACTTCCTGGAGCTACTATTCGTCCACTACAAAAAGAATATGAACCCTTTACATTTTCTGCAGATGCTGATTCATTAGCACCTCCGGTAAAACTTCGAACAACTTCCATTCAAAATACAAACGAATATAAACCAAAATTACCAGCGCATCGGCATTCAAATGTTCCAACAGCAGTTGTATCACGTGGAACCGTTTCTTTGCAACCATCAAAGAGACATGGAATGGTTGAAATGAATGGCGGCAACAAGCAACCTTATGCCAGTAATCAACCAAACTTTCCACCACCAGTACCACATTTTAACATTAATGGTCGAAACAAGGTGTCAACAGCACCAATTGGCAGTTCAACACCTAAACCGGGTATGTCTCCACCCGTCCAAATTTATTCTGATACAGAAAATCAAACTTCTTCCATAAATCACATTTTGCCAACAAGTGAAAAAACAACTATTCATGAACCAAGCGTTTCACACGTGATTTCTGATGCAAGTCAAGTGAAGAATGGTGACGTTAATGATGAAAATACCGATTCTGTTTATTTGTCTGCTGATTCAACTCAGCAAATTCCATCATATTCTTCGTCTGAATCTGAATCAATTATCAAAGAAGATCCGAAAAACAAGGAACATTTTGCTTCAAATTGTTCTGAATCAGCAACAACAAATCATGCCGTTCAATCATCTGTTGACTTTCCTAATGACAGCAGTGGTTTGTCCACTGCATTTTTACGTGCCGCAGCTTCACATGATAAGCTTGCGTCGGCAAACCCACCAATTTTGCCAAATAATCATTCTACTCCAATTCCCGATGTTGCTTCGTCAACAAGTGTACCACCACCGCCACCACCACCACCGCCGCCACCACCACCAGAGGGTTTTTTGAAAAAGTCAGCACCAAACAAGTTGCCACCTGATGACAAGCAAGCAGTTGCCCATTCATTAACAATGCAACAAATTGTTTCACACCCTGGTGTGTCTGGGCTGCGATCGGCAAATCAGAATTCTACTAATCGAAACAGCCAAGAAAATTCACTGGCTGATGCCCTCCGAGAAAGATTGAGTAATCTTAGATTAGGCGGTACGTTTTAAAAGTTTTACCAATAATAATCACATAAATTTAGTCGGATCTAGCAACGAAGAAGATGAGGAAAACGAAGACTGGGAAGATATTTGATACAATAACTGGTTTGGATAAATTATTTTTAAATTTTCAAATAAGATAAATTAGAATCGATCCGGAATTGTTTGTCAAGTTTCACCAAATTTGTTGTGTTTGAAAATGTCACATTTTCAACAAGTGGAATAGGAATTCCGATTCTGAAAGCTGTATCAACCGCAACAGTGATCATCGGTTTCAGGATGAGTTCCAAAGCTTTTAAAAATCTAAAAGCTTGCCTTTAATTTGTGAGGAAGAAAATTAAGACTTACAAAGGGTTGAAGTCGCCAATTGTAGAAAAAACTTGTTGGAACTTGTTGTCGGTGTTTTGGAGTTCTCCAACAATTCGATCGTTGAAAATGTATGGTTCCAAATCAGATAACGTTGACATTGATAATCTTGCTAGAGGTTCAGGATTTTTTGTGTACGGATTGATGTGGATATCGATGAAGAACAGAGTGCTGACATTGACACTTTGTGGATCAATATTTGTTGTTGGTGGCATTCCACTTTTGAAAACCATATCAATGTACTGATTAGGATAATCCTCTCGTAATTTCTTGAAAAATGTTCCAAAACAAATGTCTTTGACAGAAAAACGACTACATCTGAAACAAATTAACGTAAAACACATGTTTTCAATTTAAAAATCGTAAATAGCATCCAAATAACTAAATTTTTTATATAAACTCACGTTGTTTTCAAAAATTGAGTAAGATTTTTTTGTAAATTTTTATCCACAACAAATTTAAACATGTTTTGTTCATGAGCACTTTTGAAAATGCAATCCAAAATGCTTTGTGAAAACCATATATTTGCCATGTAATCATCTGTTCCTGGATCAACTAAAAAACAAATTTAACAAATGATAAACGAACAAACAGGGATGGACGCACGCTTTTTTAACATCCTGTTTGTTTGAAACATGACTTACTCATTTCTACTTGATTCATTTCTAAATCACAGCTTTTATTTCCAATTGTGACATCTATTAAAGCATCTCCTTGAATGTACTTCTTTGTGATGACAGGATTATGAATCAACCCATAATCCATGTAAATATTTTCTGTTATTTCAACATGAGTTGGGACTTTCATCAATGCATTATTTGCTTCCCTTAACAATACTGTCCTTGTCAAGTCACAAAATTCCTCATGAATTGCCGATTTGATTGCTGCTGACAATGGTGTTTTGAATAGATTGATGATCCACGGAATCACTCCGCCGCTTAAACTCATGTGTAAATGAATGACTGAAGTGGTACAGTTGTACACGGCAATCTAAAATTTCCTTTTTTATGAATTTGAGATGAAATGTTGGTTACCTGTGGATGTTCCTGGTAACCATAAGCACCAAGCGTCAAAACAGATCGAATGTCACTTGCGGTTATGTCCACAGTTCCACTCAGTGGTATCTAAAAACATGAAAAGTCAGTTTTATCACGAAAATGTCCAACTTACTCTGACAACCCAAGTGTAATTCAGATTCCAGTTACCGGTTAATTTCAATGCACCTCCAGTTGAACGCCAAGTAATCCCTTTATCCGGTGCCAAATAAAATCTAAACTTTGGTGATTCAAATTTTTGTAATTTCATGTCGGAAACATAAACATTGCCATCCCCAGGGCCACCAGTTATCGGAAGATTGATATCCGGAAGTGCCAGTCGTGGAAGCTCTTTTGTAACCTAAAAAAATCATCCATTATCAGCTAAAATATCCAAAATGTTACAATTTTATGTCCAATATTGCTGAAAAATTGCAATCCTGACAAGGATAATCGGACTCCAAGAGTTGAATTTTTGGATTTTTCCGCATTAATAACCAAAAAAATCTGAACAAAAATCAAGAAAAAAATGATTGGTTTCATTTTGAGCAAAAAATTTGTAACTGAATGAATCTTATCTTTTTTGTTTATGGGAAAGGAATGTTTATTTTGAGGTCACTTTGTAATTTGATAACATTGCCTGATTTCAGATTTTTTTTTCGTTTTCTAGGTAAATGTTTATAATAATTTTTTATAATTGCATTTTTTGACCAAAGATCTTTTTTTTCCAGACAATTTTTTACATGGATGAGTTGAAACAAATTATGATAAACATGAAATTTCCTTTGGTTTCCTTGTTTTAAATAAAATTGTAATGCCACATGTGGCAATTTTTCATCAGGAAGAGAAACGAAGAAGATGTAAAGACAACGCATGCCGTGTCATGCAACAACTGAGGCGGGACTCTGTGCCAATGGGGCAATTTTTTTTGCAAGGCGGGACTGCGCAGACATTCATTGGGGAGCAACTAGTTTTGACAACCATGTTGTCGTCACAAACATTATTTTTTGTTCTGGATGCCAACTGAACTGGAAATAAAAACTTTTGTTGAGTCATTTAACCGTCACAAAGGGCCATTTGGTTTTTTTCAAAAAGAGGAAATGCTCAAAATGAGGTTTGGACAAATTGTTTGGTATCATTTTCGAATCCACGTGTGTTGTCAACTCACGTATAACTTTTTTCTGAAGTTTTGACATTTGTTCCTTCAAGTTAATCCTAATGTTTTCAATCATTTTTTTCCCATAATTTTTTGAACCCAACTTGGAAAATTTGATGAACCGAACCGTGAATTTTAAATTTTTATCAAACTGATATTTTATTCGCTTTTTTTTCTTGAAAAAGTTATATTTAACCTTTTTTAATTTTCCAGGAAATAATTACATCCAAAGATGACAGGAACAACAGTTCAAAGCAGAATGATTGAATTATCAGATATTGAAATTCAACAACTAAAAGAACAAAATCAAAAGCGGATTAAACGAGTTGTTACAATTGTAGCAATTTCCTTAACGTTAATATCCGTCATCTTAGTTGGACTTTCACTTTCACTTGGACCAAAAATTGATCAACTTGGTAAGTTTTTCTTCAAAAATTGTCTTGGCGCTGAAAACAAAAAACTGCGCTGATTTTTGGGGTACTTTAGCGCGTTTCATAACATTTCAGCGCCGCATCATTTATCATTTTCCAAATCTGATGTCTTTTTTTTTGCTGTCATGGTAAAATGCCAAATCATCATTGCAAAAAAATTTTTTTATCTATTTTTATCAAAAAGTCATACACAATTGCAATTGTCATGAATAATTCTACCAAAGATTATATTTAGTTTCTCATGCTTGATGTTTTCCCCCCAAAAATATTTTTGGATATCAAGTTACACCCACACAAAAAAATAACTTTTAATTCAGATCAGAAAAAATTTGTACAAAATTTGAACTAATAATGTTGACAAAAAAATGACATTTTTTCTAGTCCTAACCTTTGTACTGAAAATTAATATTTTGCGTTTTTTTCCGGGTTTGGCTCAAATTTTTAAACAATTGTTGGTGACGCCTTTTTTTAAACAATTATTTGTCCTGGACATGTTTACTTGGTTTCAAATAATCGTGACTTGGGCAAAGGACATGAAAAACTTTGGTTAATTTTTTTTTCAAACGGAAAATGTTAACAAAAGATGCAAAGATTTTTGCAGAAAAAAGGATTCTGTTAATGCCAACATGGATTTCCTGTTTGTTTTTTGAATACAAAATGATAAACCAACAAAAATTTTCCAAGTTTTTGACTTTTTGTTAAAAAATTTTTGAAAAACCAAATTCTAAGAAAAATATTTTTCCTGGTACAAACTTTTGATGATTGAATTTTGTTTTTACGTCAAGAAATAAATGCAAAATTCAATCAAACCAATTGTTTTTGTCCAACAAAAAAATGAAAAGAAAATTCATTCGGTGTCAACTCAGAATCTTTTTTTTTCAAATTGAGTTTGAGTTTGCATCAAAAAACAGCAAAGGAATAGCTTTGGGCCATGAAAATTTGTTTGTCTTGAAAAACACATCAAAAGATTTAGCATTGAATTTGTACTAAAAAAACAATGTTTTTCAGTCAGTGAATCAGTTGATGGCAAATTATCTTCCAAAGATTTGTTTTTGAAGCAAAATGAAACAGAATTCAATGTTGCTGATATTTTGACTTGAATTTTATTCCCAATTTTTATTCCAGAGATGCATTTTCACTTATCAAACCAAAAAAATATGGTAAAACGGGTAAACGTTATTTAAAACATCAGGTATTTTATAAATGCCGCGGAAAATAACGATTTACAGCAATAGTGTTTATTTTCTGCTCAATAGTCAATGATATAATGTTCAAAATTCGCTTAAATGCTAATATAATCCGCTTTTAAGCATAGAATAAATGCCAATAAAAAAAGGATTCGTATCAATGACGTGGACCAAACAATTTTTTCACACAAAACAAAATCAATGAACAAACTTGTAGGGTGATGAGTTGGACAATAAGTTTGACAAATGAAAAACAAGAAAATTGTTTAGGTTTTGAACTGGGAGAAGTCATGGTTTCTTGGGAATAACAGGTCACAAAGCCAGCAGCCGTTGAAGCATTGGCAAATCCGCCGATGGATGCTGTATAAGCATATGAAATTGGTAAAAGTGGAATGTCACCATATGGATCCTGCAATAGTTGAACGACAATTGAGAAAAAATGAACTTACAAATGACAGAACAACGGCATCAACAAATTGATTTTCAATGCAATCAGCATTGGCAAATCCACCAATTGGCACATCATTGTAAAAGGAATAAACCAAATTTGAATCAGAACCAGGAAATTCATGAACATTTGGTGCCATCTTTGGAGCAATTGAAGATTGAACAAATCTATTGAGGTTTGGCCATCTTTAGTTGCTTTTATTGGCCATAACCAGGTCATCAGTTACCTTGGCCACATTTTCACACATTTTGACCCTTTTGTTTGTCAAATTTAGCGGGAAAATAATCAATTTTCTTTATTTTATCCACGATATGGGAAAAAATCAATTATTAAATGATGGCTTTAGAATTATCCAAATATAAATGAATATGAATTGATATAACAAATTCAAGGTTTTTTGCTTTGAAAAAAGGTGTTCAAAGATCGAGTTGATGGATGTTGGATTGAATAAGAACGTAGATTTGCTAAGCTTGGGGGTCGTTTTCCTGAACTGCAATGGAATGGAAGATTATCAACAACTTTTTTTATTCAAAGAAAACTTACTCTGGAATAGATTTTTCTTGTTGAGAAAGGAATTTGGAAAGTTTTGATGTTGATGATATTGTTTCTTCTGATTCTAACAAATTATTTGTTTAAAAGTTACTTTGGTTATAAGAACACAAGATTTACTAACAACTAAGCATCAACTAAACATGCCAACAAAACTCAAGTAATCTTTTTTTATCAAAAACCAAATAACATGACCGTATAATTCACTTTCACTTTTAAGGAAGCGTTATTAACATGTAATATTTACACGTACTTAACCAGCGTAACCCGTCTGATATCGTGGAACGACATCAGAACGGACGCATTGAACAACATACGGTCGCCCACTGCCTGTATTCCAAATGATTGTTAGAAAAGATTTTCCCATCCAAATCCTCGTTTAATGAAAGTAAAAAAACTCACCGGAATATTGTTGTTCGTTTAAGACTGGCACCGTTCGAGTGTCGATTGACATTTGGGAAGCCATTTTGATGAAACGGTTGTCGATGGAACCTTGGGAAGATCTTAGCCGATCTCTGTCTCCTCCAGGCCGGGGGCTAGTAGTACTGGTGGGATAGTCGGCAACTCGGGTTGGCTCGCGCGGTAATTGTCGAAGCGGGACTGCAACAAACGCCTGATGCGTTGTCGTCGCCGTCGACGCCGAAAACACACTGCCTGCCTACAATTATCGCGAACAGTGTGCAACAATTGCAGAGCAAAACGAAAAACTTTAAGATGCATCCCGACCTGCTCTCCGACGACTTTTGCTGGCCGATATGTGGCATGTAGCGGTACTGCTTGGTAAGCCTGGTCTTGCTCAACGTCCTGCGAGTAGGCAACGGGTGCGCTACGTGGTTTGTAGCCGTTTTTGGTCATCCATGTGGACATCTGCCAAGGCAGACAAGAAAGAGCCCTCTCCGCCACCAATGATTTCAACTCACTTGGATTGGACTCCTCTTCTCTGCACTTGGGAATGCTCACGTACTGTAACCATTCCTTTTTATTTACAAGTAATTGCGAGCCAACCTGAACACAATCTCTTTCTGGTTTTCTTCCGTGGTAAGTCAAGCGAGTTCCAGCAGTTGCCAATCTTTCCAAGTCTCCCAAATCGTTGTTGTTAATGCCAACAAAAACAATGGAAATGGGAGCACGTGACGCAAAAATGATTGATTGTATCGTTTCTTTGAGGTCATCAAACACCCCTCTGGTGATGACAACCAACACGTGATAATTTGGCTGGTTACTTTGATTTCGATTCAATGCATTTTGGGCCAATCTAAAATTTTTCTAATTTGCATTGAAATTAATTTTCACCAACTTTGAAACATAATAAATAACATGGGAAAGATGAGCAGTATTAATTGGTTGAACATTGGCAAAAGAATTTTTGAATGCTTTCATGACTCCATCAAGTCCCCGACAATATGGATCAGTTTCCAAACTCTAAATAAAAAAATGTTATTTCGTACTTCCTCAATGGATCATATCTCGACATGCTATTTATGGTAAAAGCTTACCAAACAAAACTCTTGGGATTCTCGATAAAGTGGCGGAATTTTGGCTCCAAAACCGAACGCTCCATAAGCACTTGTTCTGAAAAGTAATCAATCAAAATATTGTCTTGTAGTTGATAAGAATTTACGCGCTAAAATCTCTAAATGGCTCTCCAATGGCTTTGACGGCAAGTTCAACGTCATCCAAATAACGTCGAACGTATGCTTCATCTATGAAGCTATCAGGTCTGGAAAAATCAATTGCAATTGCCAAATTTAATGTAGAACTGAAAAAAAATTAATCATAGATAAATTTTTAATTAGTAATTTTACCCGGAAGAAATGTAATCCAAAAAGGAAGACAAAGCAACATCATTGCAACGAAGAAGTTCAAAAATTCCACATGTCTTTGTTTGTCCACGTGAATTCACGTAAACCACGTTGTATGTATTTTTTTCAGGATCTCCATCTTTCAACAAGGAATAATTTGTTTCAAATTGTCCCATATAACCTTTTTGAGTTTTTGAATCACGGAAATAACAAACAAAAACAACGTTGTTATCCGAAATATCCGTGGATTGTAAAGAAAAACTTCGAAAAACAACTTTTTGAGCACATTTTGCCATTTCACTTCGATATAAAACCAAAGGATCATTGTTTTCTTCATGTTTTTGAACTTCAAAAAACACTTGAGAACTATTTGGTGTCATGTTTTTCTTGATCAAATTTTTGGCGCTAAATTGCAACAACACTGAGTGTGGTTTTGGCCTGATTGTACAGGAAATTTGTGCATCAGCGATGGTTTCTCCGGTGTCATCATTACTGCAATTTTATAATCCCACAAATTTTAAAAAACAACTCACATGATTTTTTTTGAAATGACATTTTTTTCACAAACGACAAGTTCAGAAACGGAAAAAATTGTGTAACCAAGACTTACAGCGCTGTTTTCTGTCCAATCACAACTAAAATTTGAGATTTTGGAAAATAAATTGGCAGAAATCAACTTACACATCAAGTTTGATGTATTGGGACCTTTCAAATTGAAATTCGATTGCAAAAACAGATGGCAAATCAATGTTTGGCTCTTTGTTGATAACATCCGAAGCGGTTGACTTAAAAAAACACATTTTTAGATTAAAACCGGTAAAAACTAAAACTTACAACTCTCCATGGGCCACCAAAACTGTCATCACTTTCAGAAAAAATACATGTGATTGAATTTGTACCACTTCCAATTTTTGGACGTAATCCACGAATTTTGACATGGATATCAATGATTTCTTTTGGTCCTGTTTTTTTATCAATTTCACCTTGTCTAAAAACAAAATTATCCATTCAAATTCAAAAATTTACCGTTTAGCTTTTGGTGGCAACAATGGTGGAACTTTTGTTGCTCTCCTCATTTCGAGGATATGTCGAATCCTTGCCATATTCATTTTGAAGAATCTTTTTTAAAAAATGACGTGAATAACCACAAAAAAATATTTGTCTGAAAAAAAAAATCATAAGCTAGTTGGTATGGACAACGATTTATTATGAAAACATTGCATGAATATTAAATTGGAACATGATTTTTTCTTTCAGCCTTTTTTGTCTCGACAAAAAAAAGAGCTTTTTGACTATGAAAAGGTGATTCAAAAAAAAATATGCCAATAAAAATAGGCGTCGAAATTCAATCCGGCATAAAAATTTTCAGGAGAAACGAGAAGCCATTTGAATCTTTCAACAAAAAAAACAATAGACAATAGAAAAAAAGAAGAAATTGAGCATACTTATCCCCAAAAAAAAAGTGCAAAATGGTTAAAAAACCAGGAAAATGCCAGTTTTGAAATGACTTTTACTTTCAAAAATTTCGTGACCCTTTTTTCCACAAGTGGATTGCTCAAAATGATACATTTTCACGATATATTTTTTTTCAAATATATAATTCAAGAAAAAAAAAGCATTATCAGTTTAATAAATCAAAAATTGGCCCGTTTTTCTTTCATTTTTTAAAATTCATCTGGGACAAAAGGAAAATTTGGCCCCAAACGTCATGATATTTTCATCGGATAATGGAAAGGAATACGGTAATCAAAATGAAATGAAACTTTTTTTAAAAAATGAAATCAAATTCTGAGTAAAAAGTTTTTGGTCGCCTTTTTTTAAAAAAAAATCTGGTCCAAAACAACAATCAAAAATGAAAATGCATAACTTGGACTTTTTTGTCCGTTTTTTTCAAAGCTTTCACTCGACTCATTGCTTTTTTTCTACCGGCGGCAACAAAAGCGACGGTGCCTTTAACATTGCCATGCCCCACTAACCCATCTGGGAATAGTTCAACATTGATGCCAAAATATCCCAAGATTCCAACTTTTGTCTTTAAGTTTTGAAAAATTTTTTTCTTTTACATTTGTTCTTCGTCAAAACAAAAAAAGACAAGACAAAAAAATTCATAAAATTTAGCATACAAAGTACCGCAATTTCAAGTTACAATTTAATGGGACCTGAGAGGCTTGACCAAAATGATTTTTGATGGGTTGTTTTGAAATCAAATCAACAAAATATTTTCCAAATTCAAATGTCTTAAAAATTGTTTTTGGGTGAAAAATGAGGACAATTGTTGAAAATTATGTTATTTAAAATGCATTCGTTGTTTTTGCACATTTCAAGACACTATCTTATTCAACAGTGTTGCAGTCAACTTTTTTTTTTACAAAATTTGAAAAATTTCCAAATCAAATTTTGTTGTAAACAAAAAAAAACAGAAAAATTTTTTTTGGTAGTGAAAAATCTGACAAATTTCACGGATATCAAAAAAACAGGATGTTTTTGAAGAAACTCAACAATGGTGGTCAAAAAAACCGGAAAAAAATGAGTTTTATTGAGTTCAACAACTTTGAACAAAATTTGTGACCATTTAAAAATCAAGTTTTGAAACTTGAAACGTTCTTGATTTGACCCGTTAAAAAGCAAAGCAAAAAACAACATGCTTATTCAATTTTTGTGTTCTTTTTCAATTTTCCGACAATCTGCAATCAATTATTGTTAAAAAACCAAGATTTATCGGTGCCGAAAATGCCTTCAAGCAAAATTTAATATTTCCGAGAATCTCTTTTTTCAGGATTTTAGTTTCCAACCAGAAAAAAAAAATGGATTTTCACTTTCATTCGCGCGTCTGACGCCTCATGAACTGCTTTTTTTTATTGTTCAAGTGCTCCTAACCAGCTGCTGAAATTCAGAACTTATCTTCCCATTCCTTTTTCTTTTGTTTGTATGAATAATTTTTGAATAAAAAAATGGTGAATGAAAATTCTTTAAAAAACTTGTTAGAAAATTATTTTTGAACACTTTTTTGATCCGTTTTCCAAAAAAAAATCCAAGATAAAACTTTTTTCAGCGCGATTTGGTCGAAAATCAATAATTTTTCAATTGATCATTTTTTTGGATATTGATAGAAAAAAAACCATTTTTTCCTGAAACATTTTTTTTATTCGCCTGGATACCTTTTTCATTCAGTTGTATCTTTTTTTTCCCGTTTTTGAATTCCACTTTTTTTTTCATCAACGTCCAATCGCGCACAAAAATCTGCCAGCGGCAAAACTAGTGGGTTGTTCAAAAATGGAAAAAGCCTTCAACCAAAATTGTTTGAAAACAAATCTGCAGAACTTATCCACCGATTGATTTCAATTTTTTTTTCTGAATCAATTTTAACTTCACGCTTATTTTTTAATTAAATAAATTCTTCTTTTTTTTCAGGAATGAAAAAATAATTTTTTTTATAAAAAAAGAAATTCCAATTTATGGGTGAAAATATTATTTTTATTTCTTGTTTAATTTGATATAAATTTGTGTTTTAATTACAATGGAATCAACTGATGATGTATGTTCAACAAGTAGTTCATTACCAAGTACAAGTACAAATGAATTACCAAAATTTGATATAAAAAATATAAAATCAACAATTGAAGATGATAATTCAATAAATAATTTACAAACATGGTCAATGTGTCCGATGGGCAAAAGTAGAGCAACAACCATTGTATTATTTGTTTGTATTTATTCATTTTTATTCTTGTTTTTTGCATCACGTTCAACAATTGTTTTGATAGCAATGACAGGGTAAGTTTCGTTTTAAGAAAAAAAATTCAATTCAAAAAAAGGATTATTTCATTTTTCGATAAATCCACAGGGGGTTTGGAATTGTAAAAAAAATTTTCTTTTCAGGTTAATCGCGGTGTGGATCGTTTTTCTGTATTTGACGGGTATGCTATGCGTTTTATACATGATGTTGAAAAAATATCCTCCAATTGAATTCAATGATGAATTGAATGGGATACCGTTTAGTAAAATGGATAGTCGGGTATCATTTGAATCAACAATACCAAATATTCCTCAAATTATGGAAGTTAAATGTTGAATTGCAAAAATTTTGGATTTTTAACATCATTGCAAGTTGCCTTTGGCTTTTTTTTTTCTGAATTATTTTTAGGAAAGCTTCCTTTTCTTTTTAATTTCCTGGTTGGAATTTATGATGTCATCTGCATAGTCATCAAAGTATCTCTTTTTTTTAAAAACTTGTATAGCAAAGCAATGAAAATATGCGCCAACTTGTCAGACCAGTCTTACCAATCAGACAATCCATAATCCATTTTTTGAACTTGTTCAAAGAATGGTCAACAAAACTGGAAAAATTTTATTGATTGATTTTTTTGAATTTGCCATGGTCTTTTGCGTTTATATTTGTTTTTATAAAAAAGAATTTATTCAAAATCGAATCAAAATACTGATAAAAAAATTGTCATGAGAATTCATTTAATTTTTTTTTTGAAAAAATATAAATTCAAAAAAAATGATAATTTAAGGAATGAAAAAAATGATCAAAAATTGATCAATTTAGGCCATGGGATTAGATTTCATAAGTTTGATATCACTTTCAACCATTTCTTTGACAAGATCATGAATTGTAACTTGTGGTTTCCATCCAAGTTTTTTATTTGCTTTTGATGCATCACCAATAAGTTGTTCAACTTCTGTTGGACGATAATATTTTGGATTAATTCGAACACGAACTATTTCTGTTCCTTTTTCAAGACCAATTTCATCAACACCTTCGCCTTGCCAACTAAAAAAAATGTTTTGCAGCGGCAAAGATAAAAAAAATCTTACACAATTTCTCGTCCAATTTCTTTGAATGCAAGTTCAACAAAAAGTCGAACAGTGTAAAATTGTCCCGTTGCAATGACGAAATCATCTGGATTTTCTTGTTGAAGAATTCTCCACATTGCTTCGACATATTCTTTGGCATGACCCCAATCACGTCTGGCATTAATGTTGCCAAGTTCAAGAGTTTCTTGTTGGCCCAATGAAATTTTTGCAACAGCTCGTGTAATTTTTCTGGTGACAAAAGTTTCACCACGACGAGGACTTTCATGATTGAACAAAATTCCATTGCAACAATACATGTTGTATGCTTCACGATAATTGATGACAATCCAATAAGCATAAAGTTTTGCAACAGCATATGGTGAACGTGGATAAAATGGTGTAGTTTCACGTTGGGGAATTTCTTGAACTTTTCCATAAAGTTCTGAGGTCGATGCTTGATAAAAACGGACTTTGTTTGTCAAACCACAAGCATGAATGGCGTCCAACAATCGAAGAGTTCCAACTGCATCAACTTCAGCGGTATATTCTGGTAAATCAAATGAAACTTTAACATGACTTTGAGCGGCAAGATGATAAACTTCAGTGGGTTGAATGCCACGCATAAGTTTGATCAAACATGATGAATCAGTCATATCACCATAATGAAGATTAAACGTTGCATCAGCATGATGTGTTATAGGATTTGCATACAAATGTTCAATACGTGCAGTATTAAACGAAGATGAACGACGGATAACACCATGGACTTTGTATCCTTTTGACAACAACAATTCAGCCAAATATGACCCATCCTATTTCATAATCAGATTAATCACCTTTTTCAATCTCAAACTAACCTGTCCAGAAATACCAGTAATCAAAGCAACTTTTCGAGCACGATAAGCTTCAAGTTCAGCTTTTGTCTCATCCATTGCATCAACGCTGTCGGTTATACACGATTCAAATTCCTAGAAAAAAAATTCGAATTCATTATTATTAAATTCTTGTTAAGAAACACTCACACATCGGTTATGATTGTCACTCATTGTTAAATCAACAAATGGAAGTTAAAAGTTTTGGAAAAAAACAATTTAAATGAAACGATATGTGCCACGTATTAAAATTTAATTCTGTTGTTCCAAAATAATGAAAAACCAAGCTGTTTATGCAGGATGAACACGGTCAGCACAATTTGCTTTCAAGCACAATTGTCCAAAATAAGGATCGAGACGCACCAGGCAATCAACAAAGGGGGCGCGGTACATGCATTGGTCTAGTTGCTTTACAAAAATTCATACGTGGAAAAATGATCAACTATTTTGAATTTGCCACGTTAAAAAACCAACACATAATGGTATCCATGGAATTTCTCAAACTAAATGTACACAAACAAAACAATTTTTTTGCCGATATTTAATGGAAATGACCATTTAAACTCCCAACTACCTTTGAATATAACTTTTTATTGAATGATAAGATTGCTGACCCGTTTAATCTGTTTTTTTGGCATTTTTTGATGTCAAATGCTCTTTGATTTGTCCAAAAGTGTTGTAAAAAGCGCATGTTCCACCAATAATCATTGCTGCAGCTAACCAATGGGATAAATTAAGTTCATTGTTGAAAATCCATGCAGAAAATAATAAATTTAAAAATTTTCTCAAAGCAAGTATCATGTTAACACTTAATGATGATACAACTGATGTCAACCGGTAAATGCTTCTGATACATATAATTCTAGAAATTTGTAGGTTAAATTAATGACTGAGGATTAATAAACTCACTGGCAAATGCAAACAAGTAATAATTGCAACCATAAAGATGAGACCGGTAAAAAGTCGGAAAATGAATCCTCGTAATTGTTGAAAGACTGGATAATTGAAAATATATCCGGTAAAACTGGCATAAACAATGGCAAAGAATAAATATGCTAAACAGACCCGTTTCATTAATCAAGATTAACAAAAAATCTCACCACATAAAACATCATTTCATCGGGGCACTTTCCGTATCGTCCAAACAATGTTTCTTGTCTTATTCCTAAATAAGCTGCCAAAAAGACGCATATTATTTGTGCAATTATACCAGTCACAAATCTTGGCCATGGTAAGTGATCTATCCATAGATAATCAACTTTGAGCTGTGATTGTTGATGACTGCTCGCAAGCGTAAACAATACAATGCCAAAAGTCACTGAAAAAACAGCCAAGATTTTTGTCCACGAGTATATCCGACGTTGCAATATTGCTGTCAACAAAACACTTGCTAATATTGTTCCAGATCGAAAAATTATAAACAATGGGAATGGAATGTCGTAATTGATGGTTTGATTGTTTAGAATATTAGTGACGAAGAACAACAAGATAATAACGCCGTATTCTCTGCAAAAAACGAATCAATTTTCAGTTGATAAGTAACAAATTTACTTGGATGGAATGCTACTTTTCCTGATAATGCTTGGATCAAGATATAAACAATACAATGGAACTAAAATGAAGGTTGCCAAGGTGACTAAATGCATTGGATTTGCACTTGATCTAAAGTTTTTAGCATAATTTTGAAGTTTCCATATATGAACTCACTTAGATAAAGATTCTATTAATATCATTGATGAGCTACATCCTCCTAAAACACCGGCAACACAAAGACTAGCCATCAAAATTTAAATTACATTAAAGTTAAGCTGACGCATTCAAAAAAAATTTGTTTATCCAAAAAACAACAACAAAAATCGGAACGCCAATTGTTTGCCAATGCTTTTTTTTGAATTTTTTGCTTGGGTCCTCTTGTTTTTTTATGAATTTTTTTTGAAAAAACCACCCGGTACTTTCCTTGATTTCTCACCCGTCTGAAAAATATTCAAAACTGCCACTTGGTTTGTAAAAATGCCGTGAATGCTTCTGGGGTAAAAGCAGGTGCCGTAATTTTCATATTCAAAAG
>CABFKL010001541.1:0-36764 GCA_901765185.1 Panagrolaimus sp. JU765 | reverse complement strand
GGGGGGGGGGGGGGGGGGGGGGCAGAACTTGGATTTGTGTCTGGTCTATTTTTGATACAATTTATTATGTAATCAATTGTACAAAAAAGTCTTTTGGAAAAGATAAGGAATTTGCAATTGGGGTCACTGTGTCATCGGCGAAAATTCTTGATCATCGTAAGTCTCGTATGTCTTTTTGATTTTCTTCATTTTTGGTGGAACGATTTCTCGCTGACAAGGTGAGATTTTTGTTTCCAACCATGGATGAGGTTTCAAAAGAAGAATGCTTCCAAAACTCCTGCCAGAAAAAGATTGCTTATGCCACATTGGCTGTTTCAATCTTTTGTTTGTCCATCATGGCTGTTTCTTTACCTACAATTTTGTACCAAATTGATTCTGCTCACGATGATATTTCAACCAGAATGGCAGCTTTCAAATTCACTGCTCATGGAATTTGGCAAGACATCATGATTGTTCAAGTCAAGGGTAGCCGTGTTCGTCGTCAAGGTTATGGCACTGGGGGAACTGCCGATGCACCACAGTGCATATCTTGCGTTCAATTACAATGCCCACCTGGTCCCCCAGGACCTCCCGGTGTTCCCGGTGAACCTGGTGCTGATGGATTGCCAGGCAGACCTGGAAAATCTGGTCTTGACGGTTTGGATGTTCCTTTGGAGCCCGAACCAAGTTATCCATGGTTTGTTGCTTGATTTCTGGTGAAAATTACAGTGAAATTTGTAGTGTGATTTGCCCAGCTGGACCTCCTGGTTTGCGCGGACCACAAGGAGAACCTGGTCGACCTGGAATGCCTGGCGAACCTGGACATCCTGGTTTGCCTGGTCGTCCTGGCAAACCTGGTCGTGTTGGAGATCCTGGTGAACCTGGACCTGTTGGTGAACCCGGAGATCCTGGACTTAAAGGTCCTCCTGGAGACGATTCAGTTGGTGGAACCGGAATCAAAGGACCACCGGGCCCTCCTGGACCTCGAGGTCCAAAAGGTTTGCCTGGTTCAAATGGCCAAGCTTCAACCAATCCCGGCTCACCTGGTCCCATTGGCCCTCAAGGACCACCTGGACCTCCTGGTAGACGTGGGCCTCCCGGACCACCCGGCCCTGTTGGACAGCCTGGAGAAGCGGGAGAACCTGGCGGACACTGTCCATCATCTTGCGGTGTCCAAGAAATCGTTGCTCCATCAGTTGTCGAATTGGATACTGGATCTTATGGCCCTGGAACCACATACGAGCAACGTTCTGGTTATCGTAAATAATAATTCATTTGTTCCACTTTTTGGTAATAAAGAAAAAAAACAAAACTGTTTGCATTGCGGTTTTTTGGAATTAACTTTTTTCTGATCTCGACCGTTTGATCCTAAGAATGATGGATTAGACAAAGTGGAAGCTTTTACGAGCCGAATTTTGAATACTCGATTTTTTGAATTTACCGTGCGTTGAATCATCCAGTCCTTAATTAGAGGCAAGCACGTTTACCGACTAATCTGTCTATGGGGCGGGCGTCAACAAAAGTTGCCAAAAATGCTAAAAAAGAAGCTATTCAAAAATCATTCAATTGTTGAGTTTTTTTGAATTTCCATTTTTTCACAAATTTTATTTTCCAACTAAATTTAATTTTTTCAACTTTTAATTGTTTTATTTTTTTTTCAGCACAAAAAAAGCTGTTCACTGTGACACTTGTTTTTTTAGCGAGTGACAAGATTAAAGGATAAATAAACATTAGACGTGGTCAAAACAGTAGCATGACGCCAAAGGCGGTCTATGTTCGGTTTTTAACTGGCCAAGACATTTTTTGAGCTGTGCGCACCCGAATTTGGCGCTAAATTTTACAGGCAGACAACATGTTCGCAATCGCTGACCTCTTGGCTGGTTTTTGAGGACCAAAGGCTTAAAAAAACGACATTTTACAGATATAGACACGGTTTCTTTTTATTGAAAAAACGATTCTCCTTAGAAGGAGTGATCGCTCTCATCGCACAACTCGAGACAATAGCTGTTAGCGTACTTTTATTTTGAGCGCAAAAAAATGATGATTGTTTGGTTCTAATATCTAATTTCAAAGGTATTTTTGCAAGAATTTTCATTTTTCAAGTCAATTTTTTTGGAAATTGTCAAACAAATTTTCATCAAATCATGCCAAATCATCAATTTTAAATGTTGTTTCTCATTTTTGGACAACCTTCCATTTTTTCCTTAATCTTGTTTTGATTTTTTTGCTGACCAGTTCACTTTGAAAATTTTAACTTTTTTTCTTTGTCCATGATTCATTTACCGGATTTTTGAGAGCTCAGCTGAGTTGACTGTTTTGCTATAAATTCACCTGGATGAAAATCGTTTTTGTTTATTTTTTCCTTTTTTAGTTTTTTACTGGTCAAAAATTATCAAAAATTTGCATTTTTAGTTTTTTAAAGAATGATCCGATACCGATACGCACAACAAATTTTTATTTTTTTATGTTTATTTGTAATTTTTGTGAATGCCGCTTTGAAAGATGATAAAAAATCAAAAATTCTTCGAGATGAATCATTGGTAAGTTGAATTGTTTTGAATCTTAAACGGATTTTTAATAGCTGAAAATACAGTTTTATGATCGATCTATCCCGGATTACGAAACCGTCCTCACTCCTGCAGATTTTGAAATGAGTGCTCACATGTCAGAATCCATGCAATTCACAAATGATCATGGGGATATTTGGGATTCTGATGGCATGTACAACACTGACAAATTTGAAGGTGATATTGCCAATGATGTAAGTTTTCAAACTTAACTAACAAGAAATTTTTATTTTTATTTTTAGTTGTCAGCTAAAACTGTTCCATTATTTTTAAATGGTGGACCATCAAATTCAACTGCAACTAATCAACATAATGCCATTAGAAATCGTCGACAATTATGGCCAAATGGTAAAATTCCATATGCACTTTCTAGTCAATACAGCAGTTACAGGTTTGTTAATTTTCTATTTGAATCAAAAAAAAGTTCTTGATCAGCTGGGCCTTGGGGGATAATTTTTATGTTTGCACAGTTCGTGAATCGCTAAGATCAGCTTTTGTTACATTTTGCAGTCATTCTTTGCTCAAAATGAACAAAGTTCAATTTTTCGGATTTACGAACGACATCAATCAATAATTTGAAAAAAAAAACAAATTTTTAGTCGATCAGTGATTGCATCATCAATGCAAGAATACAGTAAACATACTTGTGTCGAATGGGTACCTAAAACAAATGCTGACACGGATTATGTTTATATTATGCCTGATCGTGGATGTTATTCAATGGTTGGAAAAACTGGTGGAAAACAAGTATTATCATTGGGTAATGGTTGTATTCAAAAAGGTATCATTATTCATGAAATGATGCATGCTGTTGGATTTTTCCATGAACAATCAAGAACTGATCGTGATGATTTTATCACCATTATGTGGAATAATATTCAACCAGGAATGCAAGGACAATTTGAGAAATATAGCACAGCAACAATTCAATCACTTGGAACTGATTATGATTACACATCAATCATGCATTATGGACCAAAAGCCTTTAGTAGAAATGGTCTTCCAACTATTGTTCCCAAACATAAAGCTACTATTGGACAAAGATCTGGATTTAGCTCAGTTGATTCACATAAAATCAATACTTTGTATGGTTGTCCATCAACTGGAGGTCAAACTACAGCAGCTCCCCCAACTCAACCTCCAGCCCCAACTTATATCACTTTGCCACCTCAACCATTTCCTCCACAACCAACAACCCAACGTCCATATCCATCACCTCCAACAACTGGTACCACATTGCCGCCACCACCAGTCATTGAAGAATGCAGAAACACTCGTCCAGATTGTGATCAACTTGCACAACAAGGATGGTGTCAAAGAAATCCAAAATGGATGAAAGATCATTGTCCAATTTCTTGTGGAATGTGTAAGCCAAAACCCGTCCCAGAATGTGAAGATTTGCGCGTTGATTGTGCAGAACTTGTCAAACGTCGATATTGCATCATGGCTCAAAACTTCACAAAAACTTATTGTGCAAAATCATGTGGTTTTTGTTATGTTCCACCAGCAACAGAAATCCCTGATCTTGGACCAGTTAACCGACCAGATAAGCCAACAGCTGCCACTAGTGGACCTATGGTGACTTTCTGGTCAACATTGAGGTAAGAAGACGTGATTGAATTGAGTAATATCAAATGTTTTAGCCCGGAAGTAACTACGACAGCAACTCCAGCAACACCTGCACCAATAACTGTTGTCACAACCCAATCATGTCAAGACCGAAAACACTTTTGTGGACATTGGAAAAAGGCAGGATTTTGTGAAGGAATTTTCATGGGATATATGAAAAAGAACTGTCCTAAAAGTTGCGGTTTCTGTTAAGTGCCATCCTCATCGTCATGGAAAAGTCCCAATGATATGTCTTTCAACGTTATTTCATATTTATTGTTACTTCATTGTAAAAAATTTGTTGTCAAATCGGACAATTTCAACGTGTACGCACGCCCAGTAAGCGCCAATGGTGCGATATTTGCCGAGAAAAATTGATTTTCTCTTTTCATCATAATTTCAATGTAATAAAATTATAACTTTGATTGTTATATGAAAAACATAATCAATATATCACGTTTTGTGTACATGTGGGAAAGAATGAGAAAAAGAACAACAATGATCCGTGGAAACAACAAAAGTTGGGTTATATTACTGGTGGGGATAAAGTTGATGCAAGTACGAGAAAAATGACCAAAACTTTATGCGAATCTCGAAATCTTATTTCATAGCTAGCATTAACAACATTGAACAATTAATCTGGAACTTGAAACTAGAATGAGGAAATAGATTCATATATGAACTTGGACTAGAAAAAAAGCGCATGAAATTGAAATTTAAGAAATTTAAAAAACCCTAAAGTAAATTCAACAAATTATCCAGATTTCAGTGATTTTGGTTTGTAAATACAAAAAAAAATAGAAATGAAGGTAAAAATTTTTAAAACGCATAACCAAGTTGCCCACCCCTTGCATGGTGCGTAGTACAAAAGACTTTGTAAATGGTGTGCGCATGGGAAAAACGTTTTAGTCAACGTTTGTTGTTTTTCGTTAAATTTTCTTCCGTTCGTATGAGATTTGATATATTTTTATATCAATATTTCAGGGTTCCGCATAAATATATGTAAGAAATGGGTCGTACAGCTGCTGGAAAAGGTAATGGTAAAACAGTTCAACTTGGTAACGCTGCCAATAAACCCACAACACGTAGTTCCAAGAAGAAGAATGACACTTTATTAGCTGCCGTTGGAGATCAATTGCCACAAGAAGTTTTTGAAAAGGAAGATACATTTATTGATTTGGCTGAACCCACTGAATCAACAGCAAGAAATAACAACGGTGCTGAAAGCGCTGCAAATGCCGAAGGAGTTTCAAGGAAAAGAGTTGGAAATGAAGTTCATGAAGCAGTTCCAAAGAAGAAAAGAGATGAAAATGAATTCCTTGATGAAGATGACAGCGAAGCAGAAGATGAATTCATTGATGTAAGTGACAGCGAAACATCTTTGCCAGGATCTGTGGATTCGGATTCACTTCAAGATGTCCTTAGTTCATGTGGTTCGACGTCATCATTTACATATCCACAAGTTTATGCAATAGCTATCAATCATTGTGCTATACTGCCTCCACCTTATATTCCGCCATCGCTTGCACGCGATCTTCCTGACGATTATGCCAAACAACTAAATTATGGACTGGAACCTTCTTATCAACGTTCTTCTCAGCCATCTATTCAACCTTCTTCTCATTCTTCTTCTCCAACAAATGAATAATCATTTGAATCTTTTAGTTTATGTTCATCAAAATACAAATTTTTATTTTTTCTGATTTTTGCCAGTGTTTTTGATGTAACTTTTGTTTTTCGTTCAGAGTTTGATAAATTTTTAGTTTTTTCATGATAGTTCCTTCAGATCTGACCTCTAGACCAAATCAAACTTGAAAATCAAATCTTGGAACGTGCATACAACTTGTAGGAAGATTTTGAAATTTACAGCGGAGTTTTTGTCTGTTTGCGAACAGTAAACAAGTTTTCTTGACGCGAAAAACAGTTTTTTTGTCGTTGTTTACGTGTTGATCAGTTTAATGACAGCTTCGTTTCAAATTTTTCAGGAGTTTAATGATTTGCCATGATTAGCGTGGTATAAAACAATTTCAATTGAAAGTAGCAACATTTTTCGATTAAATAACGCAAATTTTGAAGTTTTTCGACGTAAAAAATGATGGCATTGCCAAGCGATTTTGCATTTGCTCAGTTTTTAAAATTGAACGCATTTTTTTATAGAAAAATGTAATTCACCTTGTTTTTTAGTTAACTCCATTTCAATCAAGACACAGATGTCATCGTCGAAATCAGAGATTTCGTCAAGATTAGTTAATCCCAAGTTAAATGCTAACAGTGATTGGTTATTTTCCACAGATGAATTGTTGGATGCTCCTTCACTCAAAGATGGCATGACATTGGATGAAGAACGAGAATTGCGCACAAAAGGGTGTGAAATTATACTCAAGGTTGGCTGTCAATTGAATTTGTGAGTTTTTTTAACAATCAATAACGAGGTATGAATAGGTCGCTCAATAGTCGGTGTTGTGGTTGATGACGCAATCATTTTTTAGTTGTGCTTAAAGTTTTTTTGCTTTGACTAAGGTTCTGATTTTGGCTTTCTATACTAATTGATTTTTAGAAGAGAAGATCCAACAATTGCATCTGCCTGGCTCATTTTTCATCGATTTTACATGGTCAAAAGCTTCAAAAATTATCCATATACCGTGAGTTTGATCAATTTATATAAAATTTCTATTTTTCTTTAGATTGCCGCCTTGGGATCCTTGTTTGTTGCTGGAAAAACTGAAGAAACGCCAAAAAAGTGCCGAGATCTTATTGCAACCGCTCAAAGTGCTGAACCAACATTATTTACTGCGTCATTGCATCCAAAACATGTTTTCAACATTGAAAGAGCAATCATAGAGACATTAGGATTTTCTCTTCATTTCACCAATCCTTACAAGCCATTAATTGAGTATGCTCGAAGCTTCAAAGTCAAAATCGAATCCATGAAACACGTTGTTCAATTTGCTTGGTCTTTGTTGAATGAATGTTCCGGAACAGTTCTTCGTTTGCAATACGAATCAGAAGTAAGTATTGTGCTCTTCTTGATTATAAAAATTCCTTGCGTTTTAGATCATTGCCATTGCCATTCTTGAATTATCCTTCAAATTTTACAATACAACATCTGATAAATTGTATTGGGATGGAAAAAAAACTGGTGTAAAATGGTATGAGCAATATGTTGAGGATTTATCTCAAGGAATCATCGATGATATTGGTCATGCTGCCTTGGATGCTTATGAAAAAAATGGAAAACGTCAAGCAGAAAAAGAAGCAAAAGAAAAAGAAAAAGAATTGAAACAACCAAAATTTGAACCTATGGAACATAGTTAAATCAAATAGTTAATCATAATGAATATTATAACTGTTTTTTGATTTGGATGAATTATCAAAAAAAACAGAAGTTTGATAAGAAATTGATTAGAGCAATTCCAAAGAACCTAGGATTGTTTTTCCCAAAGTTTTTTTGTCTGCGGTTTTGCGCCGCATGTGCTGCTGCTGCTGCTGTTTTTGTGGTGGTAGCACTCTGCATTCATCCTGCTCGTAGATGCGTGAATTGACTTTAGCTCATTTCCATAAATAATGGGAAATTAATATTCTTTGTAAAAATAACAGCGGATTATTTAGTTTTTTTTCATTGGAAAATTTGTAGGAGATGCCGGGAATCGAAGAACAACCTGGTCAAACTTTTTCCACAACGGTTTGTTGTTTAATTGGATAATTTTAGAATCTACTAATTTGTTTTAGGTTGGATTATTATATGTTTTTAATCTAATTGTTGGAACCGGTGCATTAGCATTACCAAAAGCATTTCAAACAGCAGGATGGGCTTTGGGAACTGTTTTGTTGTTGATTTCTGGATTTGTCAGGTAAGCTTATCGATGAATCATCAAAAAAACTTATTTACACGGATAATTTTAGTTATATCTGTGCTACCTTCATTGTAGAATCCATGAGTGTGGCAAATGCAATGATTAAATTTGAAAAAAACAAGTCTAATACACAAGAAGATGATGAATCAGGTTGTTAATCTGAACTTAATCGTTAATTATTCTTTGTTTTTTAGATGAAACAGAAGAATCAGCTGAAGAACAATATGTTAAACAAAGAAAAGCTTTTGATATCACTGAAAGAGTTGAATTAAGTCAAATGTCATATATGTTTCTTGGAAAAGTTGGAGTAATTGGAACCTATCTCATCTTGACTTTGTATTTGTTTGGTGATTTGGCTATTTATTCTGCAACTGTCCCAAAATCATTGATGAATGTGCTTTGTGAGTCACCAAACACAACAGATATCACATCAAATTTACCATGTTATTCCGGACATTTTGATGATTTTTCAAGACAAACTGTTTATCGCATTTGCGTTGGTTTGTTTGCAACATTTTGTTTACCAATGGTATTGATAGGTATGACAAAAACAAAATACATACAATTGGCTACAACAGTATCAAGATGGACAGCATTTTCATTGATGATTTTATTAGCTTCGTTGCAATTACTACAAGATGGACCCCAAGCATCTCCTCCAGCTGCAAATTTTCATGGTTTTGGTTCATTATTTGGTGTTTCTATTTATGCATTCATGTGTCATCATAGTATCCCTGGTTTGATAACACCAATCAAAGACAAAACTTATTTCAATTACAAAATGGTTTATGTTTATGGAGTTATTTTCTTGTTTTATTGCACATTGTCTGTCACTGGTTCATTTGCGTTCCACACTGTTCAAGATGTTTACACGTTAAATTTCCTTCATGATGACAAAACAAGTTTATTTTACACAATTATTGATTATTTTTTGGCATTATTTCCTGTTTTTACTTTGACATCAAGTTACATCATCGTTGCCATCACATTAACCAACAATCTTCGTGTTTTGGTTTCATTGTTGAAACCATCAACGACCAGGTTTGATTAGTTTTAATTTAATGAATCTTTTGGTTGTTTTAGTGAAACGAATAATGTGGAACATGAAGCATTATTGAATGAATCAGATTCAGAAGATGTTATCGAACTTCGTTCAACTCCGTCACAAGTGACACAATATTCAAATGTTACCAGTCAATTTACTCATTACGTCATTCCAGTTATTGCAATATTTTTTCCAACAATTTTATCATTTTTTAATGATAATGTTTTATGGTTAGCATCAGTAACCGGTTCATATCCAGGTGTTGGTGTACAATTTGTTATTCCATCATGTTTAATTCTTGGCGCAAGAAAGTTTTCCAAAGAAAATTTACATCATAAAATTCCTTCAGCATTTAAAAGTCCATTTATTCATGATTTTTGGCCAATTTTAACATTAATTTGGGCAGCATTTACAATTATTAATGTAACAATTCATTTTTTCCATTTCGGGTAAAAAAAAGAAAGCCATACATTCCATTTTAGATCTTACTTTGTCAGAATTTTTTTTAACAATAAACTTATCATAAAAAAGGTTATTTTTAAATCAAGAGAAAAAAAAAGGATTTTGTACGGAGTTGTAAATTGAGATTAAAATCAACCGCGCAATGAAAGGAATGCGATTTGGTCAGTAACCCAACAAAACTTGAGTAAGAATTTCTTTTTTTACTTATTTGGTCAGTTTTTCTTCCCAACTTGAGATCACATCAAAATCTTTCCGTTTTTTTTTCTTTAAATTCCTAAGATTTTAGCAATTGATTTTTTATGAAAAAAAAATTGAACCAAAAAAATTAAAAAATCAAAAATAAACAAAAAAAAAGATTTTCCAAACAATTTTTTTTCTTTGGTTTTTCACATTGGACACTTTTTTTTGGTCTTGTTTGCCTTATTTGTTGTCCACTAAAACGTTTTGAGTGCAAGAATGATCCAAAAAACTTTATCTTGAAAAATTTTTTTTTTCTCAAACAAATAAAAAATAATTTTCAAAAATTTATTATTATAAATTTTGTTTTTGAACGGTACAACCAACGTTGTTGTTTTGAATCATATTACGTTAGCGAACGACTGATTGTTTTTCATCCCAACAGTTGAGCTTAAAGATGACCAACCATTTTTTTTATTGTAAAAGTTTTTTTTTCCGATATCGTTTTTTTGTTACTTTTTTAAAGTAAAAGCGGATGTTCAAGTGCCGTCGAAACAACTTGAGATCTTTATTTTCAAAAAAAGGATGGTCATAGACGGGTCATTTAATCTCAACGAATGTTAGTCCGGTTTGACCAGGTAATTTGCATTGTTCGTTCGAGACCGTCTCCACTTTTTTTTCACATTTTTTTTTCTTTTGCTTGTTTTCTGTGAAAAAAATAATGGAGGTCAAATGTTGTGGCCAAGAAAAAGAAAAAAAAAGAATTTTTTTGGGTACCTGTCCAACATTGACGGCGTTCCAAAAAAGGCCAACGTTGACTTGACAATAATGCTGCCGTATATCTAAAACCGCCGATCGTTTCTTGTTTTTACCTTTTTCATCTTCTTTTCCATTTCTCAGACACACTGCAGGACGTCCGTCACCATTTTTAGTGTATGCGCAAAAACTGTCATGCGTTTTCATCTTTTGAGGAAGTTGTATTTTTGATGCCGAAGATTTCCCATTTTTCCGTCACGTTTTCATTTTTTTTTGACGGACTAATACTGATTTAGGCCATGTGAGAATATTTAGCAATATACACGGACAAGATCGTCCTTGTTGCTACTAACCTTTTCATGCGCAGGCATATCAGTCGGACGACGGCGCCAGCAAAGCGGTCGAGGCCATTTCTTCGGAAACAAGAAAATTTGACCGTTTGGTCATTTGTAAAATACGTGTTAAAAAACTTAATTTTTGTTTATACTCACAAATTTTTTATTGATTCTTTTGTTTTTTTAGTCAACAAATATTTTTGATTGAAAACAAAATTTGGATTGCAAGTCCAAAAAAATTTTTCAAAAAATGGTGGCATCACCGGTGTTATTATCATTGAGCGCTGTATTTTTATTTGTTGGGAGTTGTTTGATTTTAGCCAGTGGTATAACAACAGATTGGACTGAATATGAGGTAATTGTTATTTTTGGCTTCAAAATTTCTTGTTTTTTTCTTGTTCAAGTGCCTTTTGAATTCTTGGATTAGTTTTTGAACAAAAAAAATCTTGAACAAAACCGGATTCTTTTGAATTTTGATTTTTTTACCTAAAAATAGTTATGAATGATTAACTGTTTTTTTAACAAAAAAAGCCAAAAAAAAGAAAAAAATTTTCAAAAAAATCCAAATTTGAAGGCCATTTTCAACAATTATTCAAGCTTTTTGAATGACAAATTGATTCGAATCATGATTCATTTCATTTTTTCCAGGTTGATCGTAAAGCAATAGCAAATAATCCAGAAGTTGCAAAAAAAATTGGTGATAGTTTTTTAAGAAATCCAATTTATTTTACCAGAACTTATGGACTTTGGCATGTTTGTTTTCCAAATAATGTTCCAACAGGTTGGTTTTCCACACGATTTTTTGGTTTAAATCGATTGATTTCAATTTTCAAAAAATGAAAAATTATTAAAAATGTAACAATTATAATTTTTTCGGAAACTAGAATTATGAAAACCAATCAAGTATGAAAAAAAATGGAAAAATTTGTCGGTCTTTTATGATTTTTTGTACACTTTTTATGAGCAGTTTTAAACCAAAAACAAAAAAAATTGTTCAAGTATGGAATTTTTTGAGTGCAATTCTTAGAAAAAAAATTTTTTGAAAGCACTTTTTGACAAAAAATGTAGTAAAATGAAAATTTGCAGATATTGGATCGTACACTTACTTGACAAGCACCTGTGTTGATAACCCAGATTTATCAACACCAGCTGCAACTTATGATGGTTATTCAACAACCCAAAAAATGAGATATTGGGCTTTGAGAGCCACAGTTGGTTTGTTAGTTGCTGGATTTGCTGTTTTGGTTTTTGCCATTTTTGTGGGAATCATCAGTTGTTGGAGTCAAAGAACAAGATACTTGAAAATCACTCTTGGAATTTTAAGCGTTGCCAGTGAGTAATTCAATTCGATAATTTTGTTTCATTTTGATCTTTTAGTTTTGTTGTTGGTGATCGTCATTTGCTTGTATCATTTGGTACAATATTGGGAAACCAGTGTCTTGAAAATGCCACCTTTCTTCGGATCATGGGATGCTGTAAGGTTTTTCCTTCATTTCTTGTTTTATTGATCGATTTTTAAGAGTCTAAGACAATCCACAGTTGGACGCTATGGTGTATCTTATTGGGGATACTGGATTGGTTTACTTTTCTTGATGGTCTCCGCCATTTGCTTCTTCTTATCCATTTCAGCAATTCATGTGAGTTTTCATCCACCAAAATTGTAGCATTGTTCCAAATTTAGCGTGAACGCGACGAAGCATTTGAAAACAAGCATCAAGCTTACTTGAATTATATGGGAGCTGCCGATAAGGCCATGATGCCTTACAATTATGTCCCATCATATGGCGGAGTGAATCCATATTATCCAGGAAGTTATTATTCACAATATCCCACCATGAGCGGCAATAGTTATTATGGATATATGACATATGGTCATTAATCAATAATTTTACAAGTCACAAAGACCAAATATTACGTCACAACACCATCTTGCCAAAAACTTTCCCTTCCAGAATTTCTCAGTTTGTAGCAATTATATGACGCTGCCCTCATAATACTTTTAAATCTCAGATTATTTTTCCTATTACTTTTTACTTAATAATAGATCCAAATTGATTAATTTTTTGAAGATATTTGTGATTTTCCCTCCTAAAAAACTGCCAAATCATTTTAAAAAAGTGCAGCCAATGAAACATTTTTCGGGTAAGCACACATACTTTTTTTTGTTTATAAAAATTTTATCTCTTTTTTTTCTGTGTTAAACAGTAAATGAGCAAATAATTAATTTCTTTGGTATAAAAAAACTGAAAAAATAATGAGAAAATTAAAACTTTCAAAAATGATAAATTGCGGTTGGATTTGTTGCACTTCGAACGGATGCCGCATCATAATCATTAAGATAATCAAATTCTCTCAATGCATCTCTGACATCTTCTCCAAGACCAGTATTTGTTCCTGAATAATGATTATTTTGGTTTATCCTTTGTCCTGATTGATGATTGTTTTCTAAAAACATTCCATTATCTGTTGGTTGTCGTTTATCATATCTTTGCAATGTTTGATGTTGACTATTTGGTGATGCAACATTTGGACTATAAAATCGTTCTTGTTGAGGCATTTGAATGGTTCGAGGACTCAGCATACGTTCCATTGCAGCTGATTTTTCAACCATACTGATGGGAATATAAACGACGTTTCCAGGATTATCCGAATTTCCCGGGGACATGATTTGTTGGTTGGGTGACATCATTCCACCGGTATTGACCGATATATGATTTTCTTGGTAATTGTCCGGTGTGCGCGTTCTTCCAACAACACGATCAACAACTGGAAGAGTTGGGAACAAATAACTGAAACCGCCATGAGGTGGTGGAGGTAATTGACCAGATTTATGACCGGGAAAACCGCCAGGACTTTCATGTTGGGACGATGCATTTGAATAAGACGGCGACACAGTTTGCCGAAAAGCTCTGTTTAATGTTGCCGACTCGTAATTTGGTTGATACAACGCTCCTGCACCATTACCAGTATAAAATTTACCTGGAGCTTCTTTGCTTCTTTTGGGAATCGAGTCGGTTAATGATGGTGACATGTGTGCTGCAGACAAATCATGAATACTCCGTGATAATTTTGTGTTGAACGGTGTGTGGGATGGTGGGGGTGTTGCATAATCATTGAATTCATCATTGTATCGTTTCAATCTTCTATTCTGTGTTGCAGTTGAATAATCTTCATTTTCTTGTAAATCTTCAACACCCATTGCCGATTCTGATTTGACTCTTCTCATTCTTCCCATTTCATCATTTGTCATTGGCCTTCTAATCATATAATTATCATTATTTAAATCACCAGATTTTGACAATGTTTGAGTAAATTCATTGTTATAAAAATTATTTTGTTGTTCGCCATGTCGTCTTAATCGTTGACGTTCAATATTTTTCGTGAGTGACGTTTGGGCCTAAAAAAATCAAAACTTTGATTGTTTGCTGCAAATTATTTTTTCAAATAAAAACCAGTCAATCAAAACAAAAACCTTTTTTTGTTGACATAATGCCAAGAAAATAAATGTCCATTAAAAATGAAAAAAACTTACAGGAAATGGTTTATAAGTTGTTCTAATGTTTCGACGAGGTTGTGAATCATCAGAAAGTTCATTTCGAACATGTCCAGAATCATTTGAACGATTAGGATTTCCAATACTTGAATTATATGGAACACATAAATTTTTCCAAACTGTCAATTCTTCTAATAAAACATCTCGTCCACCAAGTGGTCCATTAACTGTATTCAACAATTTATCCACATATTCTGATGAATAATGTGCTAAACCTGCTTCAGCTTGAACTAATAACCGATGATTATTTGTTGGTGATCGTAACATAAGCTTGTTCATCAAACGTGCCACTAAAATTTGAATATGAAGTTTTGATGTGTGTAATCCATGTTTTAATTGTGCAACAATTATTGCAAGTCTTGCATAATCACCGGTTCTTGCAGCAATGACACTCAATGACCGGAATAAATGTTCAAAACCATTTGGTTGATCCAATAAGTGTATAACGATTTCCAAAGAATAGCACTTTGAATCAAGTTGAGGACTATTGATTGAATAAAGAATAACTTCAAGATTTTGAGGATTTTCAAGGATAACTTGCCAAGCATTTGACTGAAAAAAAATTTTAATTTAAAACAAGCAAAAAATAATTACCGCTTTTTCAAGAACCAGCTTGATGCACTCCATACAATCGGCCTCGGATACGGAGGCTTTTCTACGTACATTGGTAGCTGAATTTTTTCGATTTAATAAACTTGCAAATTTTGAAGTTCGATTATTGACAATATTTACAATTCCTTGTAAAACTACCACAACTTTGATCAATAATACAAGGCCATTGAATTGTTTGGATGCAAATTCTGTTGGGAAATTAATTGATCTAAAACAAAAAATGAGATAATTTTCCAAGTTCAAACCAACCTTTGATCCGTTGATAACAATTGATCCTTCAATCTTAGAAGCAAAAATCCAATATCAGATAACCCTGCACCAGCTTGAGATGCCGAAGCATTTGGATTATCAGAAGATATGATAAACTTCTTCAATTGATCAACAAAATGTCTACAACGTTGAGCAATTGATTGTACGCCATTATTAGGCGGCTCTTGAAAAGTCACATTCATCCCAGATTATCCGGAATATTGATTAAATAAACCGACATGTATTTGTTGTCGACATTCCAAACAAAAAAACCTACAAAAATAACTTTTTTGTTCAACTCAAGTTGAAAAGTTAAAATTTGAAAATTTTCCTTTGTTTCAAAAAAAAAATAAATTGGTCAGTGACAGGTAGCTTGTCACAATTTGAAAGCGACAAAAGAAAAAATTAAGAAAAAAGAAAAAAAGAATTCCCGAGGAGAAGCGTCGTTTTCCACAAAAGCAATTGAAATAAACCGGTCGGAACAATATACGATCCCAACAAAATTGTTGTCATCGATACGACTTTACTACAAGAAAAAGACAAATTTTTTTTCAGGAAAGTTCAAGCTTTTTGAATCAAAAAAAAAATTTTTTTTCGCAAAACAAAAAAAAATTGATTAAACTTTGAAAATTTTTTTAAATAGTTGATCAGCTTTAATAAACGCGCTAATCTTGAACTAATTCCATCAAATCTAAATCATTGACAACAATTTTGCTTATTCTTTCAGTTTTTTACTTCATAAATCGTTATTCTCTCATTTTTTCATTATATCTCACTTTAAAAAGCGTTATGGCTGTGTTTCGCGCAACTTATCCAATCGTCCTCCCACCAAGACTAGCAAAAAGGTCGATACTCATTTTATTGTCAAAAGAAAAAAAAATTCACCAAGTCAATTGTTTAGAAAAACTGTCACTAAATGTTTGTCGGTAAAAAGACGTTCCATTACTGACACTTTAGCTGTCAACAAAAAATACATGAGTTTTTGAACATTTCAAAATGTTCCAAAAACTTGATCATCTTGGATTTTAAAGTTGTTGGAATTGACAGTCAATCAAGTAAACTATAATTTAACAGGACTGTGATAATATTTCATAGCTAATCATCACAAGCCTGCTAAATTAAAGTTTACCGATTTTTTGACAAATAATCAATAAGAAATAAATTCAACAAACTGGAATATAAAATCGGCGCCAAAAAACCTGGAACAACTCCAGTTTTCTTTGTTCAAGCAAAGTCAGTTTTTTTTCTGACCACCGCCTTCACTCTAGAATGAAAACCAAACAAAATGAGGCGATCTTGTCAAGGTAAGGTTGCTTGCCAGCTTTTTTATTAGCAAAACAAGCATCATTTTTATGATCAAACATTCATTTGGCAGAAAGAAGGTTGGCCAGTTTGGACCACACAGACAAAGAGCCAAGGATTCACATAAAATTGCCCCACAAATCATTTTGAAACCTTTGCGATTGCCTTTTTCCGTCCTTGGGCCTTTCGCTCCCATCAATTTTGAAGCACAAAGCGTTCTTCCCATCGGCAAAACATCAAAACTGGCAGTTTTACCGTTTCTTTGGTTGTTTCTCGAGTTCTCTCAGACATCACAGCCATAAAAAAGATTCATAAAAAAGCACTGCTTTTGCGTTCCTTCCCAAAAACATGCAATAATTTAGTTTTTCCTCCTAAAATTGCTTGTTGGCGATGAAAATTTACGACTAAAAATGAGCGTAAAAAGTCTAACACATTACAGAATTTTTGTATTATTCATCAAATTCAATTTTTTAAGCGCTTGATTGTTTCAGTGCTTTGTGAAGAAATTGAAACATAAAGCTCTGAAAAAATCAAATGCTTTTGATTGGATTTGGCGCCAAATTTGCGTGCGTTTGTGTTCTAATCGCCTGCCCTGTCAACTTTTCTCAACTGCAACTGAGCCGCGGTCAGCATAAAAGTGATTTTGGTAAGTTTATGTAAATAAAAAATTTGGCACTTTTTCTATTTCATTGGTAGCTTTATTATTAGAAACTAAAAAGTTCAAATAAATAGCAAAAGAATGAAATTTGTGGTGAAAAACAATCAATACTCAATTTTCAAAAATCACGTCAACAAAAAAATTTGCATGGCTTTCAAGCTTTGTCATCATGTTGTTCACTTCCATATATTCAACAAGTTTTGAGTTGGAACTTTTTATCCAAGATGTCAGCGTAAGTTTCTGTTTATTTTAATCAATTATCAACGTTATTTTCCAGTGTTGCATATTCCAATGTTCGTACAAAAGCTATAACTGATTTGATCGGTAAGAAATTTTCAATTTCTGAAGTAAAATTTTTTTTTTAGATTATTGGTCATCAATCTACATGAAGAATCAGGATATCAACAAAATCTGGGAAGCTTATGATGAATATTGCTTGAAAGAAAAGTTTTTGATTTGCCTGGATATTTTGAAAAAAATCCACCAAGTTTTTGCTTCATATGGTTTCATCGGAAACCTCCAAGCCTTTTCCGTGCTTTTCTTGTTTGAATTTCATGTTGAATTCAGTGATGAATCTGTGAGTTTAATCTTGGTTAATTTATCCTTTGCTAAGTTTTGTCTTTTAGTTAAATTTTGCCTATGTGGCAGAAGACATCGATTGTCGAGCCTTGTTGGCTTTCTATTTTACTTTTATTGCTTTCATCTTTTTGTAAAAATTAAGCGGTTGAATTCGATTTTGAAAAAAATAAATTAATAACCGAAAAAAATGCAATCAGGTCGCTCACTTCCCATTTGTTTTTGAGATCGTTGAACGGATATTATCCAGAAAAATGGATAGAAAAGGAGATAATCACCTTTTTTCCTTGCTCATCTTCAGAGTAGTGCATAGAGACAAATCATTTCTGTCATTGTTGATAGTGATTGATCCAGAAGAAATAAAAACGACTGTTTTGTAGGATTATCCTGATTTTTCACCTGGATTTTCATTGTTTTTGGAAATGTTATCCAGAATTTTTGTTTTGTTATTATTTTTAGTATTAACTGATGCTCAAGTTATTTCAAGTAATGAAAATAACAACGAAATAGGAAAGAACAATGCTCAGACTCCAAATCCAATCTTTGATTCAAAGTTTGAAGAAGAAGAATGTTTGCCCAAACTTGACCTTGTATTTTTGTTGGATTCATCTGGAAGTATTGAAGAAATATATCAAGAACATGTTAAATGGGCTGTGGCATTAGTGGATGCACTTCAAATTGAACCAGATGCTGTTCACGTTGCCGCTGTTCAATACGCCGGATTTCCTCTCACAGAGTTTGCTCTGGGAACCTATCCAAGTGTTGAAGACATCAGACAACATTTGAAGCAAATTAATTTCCAATCTGGAGTGACAAGAACTGGATATGCTCTTAGAAAAGCGGAAGCAGAACTGTTCAGAGAAGATCGTGGCGCCAGGTTGGAACAAACTTTTTTTTTGGTACAAAACTTTTTTTCAGGAAAGACGCACTCAAGGTGATAATTCTTTTTACTGATGGATTGAGTGTTGATGATCCATTAAAACCAGCAGCACAGCTGAGAGACTTGAAAGGAGTCAAGATTTATGTGGTGTCAGTTTCCAAAGATGGATTTGAAACTGAAATGAGCAGAATTGCCGGAAACAAACAGAACGTTTTTGGGTAAGCATTTTTGATATATGGAAATTGCTAAATTTTTCATTTTTAGACCAACAGAATTGTCTAGATTGAGAAATGCTTTGTTGAATGATGCAGAACGAGCCAGAGCATGCAGCGCTATCGGCGCATCTTGGTTCAAAAAACATGATTCCGTAACCTTGAAACCTCCATCACCATTAAATGGAGGATTATTACCTCCATTGGACTTTTTAGAA
Organism: Panagrolaimus sp. JU765; assembly: GCA_901765185.1. Lineage (NCBI taxonomy): Eukaryota > Metazoa > Nematoda > Chromadorea > Rhabditida > Panagrolaimidae > Panagrolaimus > Panagrolaimus sp. JU765. Next base: position 17,721 of record CABFKL010001541.1, on the reverse strand, counting down.
TTGATAGGATCGAAAGAAGAAGACAGCGCTGAAACAGAGAACAAAAAGAAAGAATCGAGTGTCAAAAAAGTTGTTGGAGAAGTCAAACCTGAAGTTGAATTCCAGCGTGACGATAAAAAGGTTGTCAAAACAAAGAATTTGCCAGTTACAACAGCACCCAAAGTTTTGCCTGAAGTTATTGAACCTACGACCAAGTCAACGACGGTGAAAGAAACAACAACTGTCAAAGTTACCACTGCATCACCAACAGTTACAAAAGTCTTGAAACCTTCAACAATTTTGCCAAAAAAAGTAAAAGTGGAAGAACAAGCCAAAGCTTTTGCTGTCAAAAATGTGGAATCTGAGAACACAAAAGATGTTTTTGATATGCCAGAAAAATCTCAGAAATCTCGTAAAACTACAAGGAAATTATCAACTACCACAGTTGCTGCCACCACAACTACAACATTGCCAGTCACCAAAAAGTTCACAAAATTGAGGAAATCAACAACTGTCAAAGCTTCGACAACCGTGGCAACCACTGTGAAAACCACGACTGTTCCTAACACTACTGTTTTGCCAATTAAAACCAAAAAGACGAGAAAAACCACTCTTCGATCGACGACAACTCCAAAAACCACAACAACAACGACAACAGCAACGACACAAAAATCAAGTACTAGAAAATTCCGCCCAACACTGGCAAAAAGAGTGTCAACAACAACCACGCAAAAACTTAGCACAACAAAAGTGACCTCGACGACGCCGAAACCGACAACAACAAAACCCAAGACCACAACGCGCAGCCGGTTTGCAAGACCTCAAACAATCCGAAACAATGCTGTTTGTGAATTGGATCTGTTGTTTATTGTTGACAGTTCTGGATCAGTGCAGAAAATTTATGATGAGCAAAAGGCGTTTTTGAAAGAAATTTTGGAAAAAACAAGTGTTGAAGAAAACGTGCATCGTGTTGCTTTGTTGCAATTTGCCGGAAACTCAATTCAGAAAACCGAATGGAGTTTTGACGCTTTCCAAAATTCATCGAATCTCATTGAAGCCTTGGACCGTGTGAGATTGATCACTGGAACAACTTATATTGGAGCAGCCTTGAGAAATGCGGAAAAACTGTTGTACGATCGTCGCCAAGATGTTCCAACCATTGTCGTGTTGATCAGTGACGGATTCAGCCAAGATGACGCCAGTCAAGATGCCGAAAAAATCAGGAAATTGCCAAATTTGGATTTTTATTCCATCAACATTTCAGATTTGACAAATAAGTAAGTTTTCTTTGGTTGAAGTTTCAAATCGGGATCATTTTCAGCGCGTATCTTGCGGAACTTGTTGGTGATTCATCTCGCGTATTTGCTGGTCCTGATGTTGTTAAATTCAAAGATTTGCTCACAAGTAGACTCAAGTGTCGTTAATCAATAATAATAATGTATTAATTAATAATCTCCAGTTTTTTCTGAATAAAATGATACTTTTCCAAATCCTGCCCTTAGAGGTCAACATTCCAGGGCTTATTAATTGATAAAAAAAATTGTTCCGTTCATCGTTTGTTGTATTTGCGTAGTTAAAAGTCTGTTATCTTTGTTGATGATTGTGTTTGTTTGCTTCTGATTCAGCATTGATGACATTGGCGGCACTCCTTTTGCATTTTTCTCCAAAATTTTTATACTTTTCAAACGTTTCCAAATTTTTTTGCTGAGAAAATTTTCTAAGGTCAAATTTTCCTGGTCAAAAAAATTTGAATATTCAACAGGTTTTTTGTTCAAGTGTCAGCATCTTAATCGGATTATTTTTTTTGGGCCCTTGACAGTTAAGGGTCCTCAAAGAATAAATTAATTTTGGCTGCCTAAACACAAAAACAATGAAAATTTGTTTTAGACCTGGGTTTTTGACTATTTTTGGGTTCAAATTAAGCTTCTTTTTTTTTCAAAAATCAATTTTTCCATTAAAACGCAAAACGTTTTGAAAATGCTTTTGATTTTTTATGACACAAATAGTTTCCGCTTCTTTTTTTATTGAATGAATTTTCCACATTTTCTTTTCAAAAATATTTTTACAATGATTTTTCATATCTCAAACTTTTTAAGGATTGTTTTTCAAAAGGTATTCGACAGAAAAAAAAATAAAAATAAAATGGGATTTTTCATGGACAATTTTGCGCCTTTTTGTTTTTCCGCATCGGTCATGGTCATTTGAACCCAAACACTATCGGCCATGCATCAATATTTTTAATTTTCAAATCCCGACCAAGAATTTTTTATAAAATGTTTTGATTCAAAAACGGATCATAAAAAATTTCATTTTCTTAGAAAAAAATGATTTTAGTTTGGTTTGATTGATTCGTTGATGGACTGCTTGATGAAATTGCCCGAAAAAAGTTAAAATTTCTTTAATTAACACGGACAAACTTGAATCTCAAGGACTTTTTGGTTGTCATTAACCATTCCAATGGACTTTTTTTTCCAGTAGTTGAACACTTGACCGCACATTTACGGAATTTTTTCAATGATTGATTTTTTACAATCATTTTAGCTTTTAAATTTGATTCTTAAAGTTTTTCCCATATTTTTACCCCAAATCTTTTTGGTTGTCTAATCCAAGTCATGGTCAATTCTTACTGATGCGAGCATACTCAAATTTGCTTGGTCACTCGTGCATGGCCGTCGGAACAACATTTTTGGGGATCCTCAGAGCAAAACGTGAAGACAAAATCGGTATAAGGGCGCGACGACGATCTACTTTTTGTGTACGTTTTCCTTTTTACTATTTTTGGCCTTCTTGAAAAGAACCGGCAACGAGCACAAGTGCTAATCTTGTGCAGGTCGCTCAATCCAGTTGTCTCACAGATCGATTTTACCGTTCAAGTGGCCTTGCTCGGAGGGAAAAAAAACTTGGCTGTTTGGATTGTTGAAAAAAAGTTTTTTTTCCTTGAAATTTTTCTAAAGTTTACTTTTTGTTTGTCAATTTTTTTGAAACAATTTTTGTTTGGCGGATATTTTCGATTATGCAAGACCCGTTTTTCTCAGATTTCTTTCATAACAACTAATTAATTAATTTGCATGTTTGATTTTTTTGAGGATAATCTTGTTCATGATTTTCATTTTTTTTTCCAAGTTGCTGCAGTTGAATCATTGGCGATTTTTTTCTTTTTGGCTTCCTGCGGCGTAGGTAATACCCTTTTTTGAAACGTGAAGAATGAATTTTTTTTGGCGCCAGCGTTTTTTGAACTGGTGGCAGCCATCTTTTTCATTTACGAAATTTTTCATTTTAAAATAACAGTTTGTGTTTTTGAAGTCATCATTTGTTCAAAAATTTTGATTTTAATCAAAAAATTCAACCTTGATCATTCACAAAAAAAAATTATAAATTTTTTTTCCAACTTTGAGGCAAAAAAAATTTGTCTTTTTTGATTGATTTATTAAAAAAAAAGTTTGAATCCACTCTGTCGGTGGTCAATGAATTTTTTGATTTATTTTTTAAAAAAAAGAAGACGTCTAATATTTTTAAAAAATCGAAAAGTCAAGTTTTTCATTGGCAAATGTGACTAATGAATGACGAAACTCGTTTTTTTTTCTGCCGATTCATGATTTTTATTTTGAGGGACACCTACCTTATTCATTTGTTTGCTGGACTTTATTTGCAAATTACAACTGCAATTGCAACTGTCACAATTCTTTTTTTTTCGTTTTTATTCAATTGTTTATGCTCGAATAATTAAGCAAGCAACGGCATTTTTTTGTCCCAATATTTTGATCTAACCAAATTTTTTTTTGACCTGCTGTCACTATTTTTGAACATATTGTAATTATTTTTGTTTCAAGACTTAACGAATTTTGGCATTTATTAATTTCTTGCCAGATGTTGACTTCGAAAAAAGTGCCGGTTTTATTGTTTTATTTTTCTGAGGATTTGTGTCATTTATTTGTTGACAAATTTTCCTCTTATCATTTGAAGAAATTTTTGAATGATTTTTTTTCGCACATTTTTGTCAAAGAAATCCCTCATAAAAAAAATTCAAATGGGGACAAGTTTTCCAAAAACGAACGATTCAAGTGATTTTTGCAAATTTTTCTTTTCAATTTTTGCCGTTGATCGAAAACCAAACATTTATTTTGTTTTTAAATTTTGATACCGCAAAAAGTGATGCAAGAAAAAAAAATTTTTGTTTTGCAAAAAAAGACTGATCCATGGCCATTTTTTTATTGTTTGTTTTGGATAGACGATTTTTTTCCCAGACCAAGAAATGTTTTTTGATGAAATTTTTTTAGTCTGGAATTTGACGCGAATAGCTCTTTTTTTGTTGGATTTTGATGATTTATCGGAAAAGCAAGTTGAAAAATTTTTTTTTCAAAAAAAAAAATTTAAAAAGGAGCTTATTTGGTCAGTTTGTTTGACCATTCAATCAAAAACTGATTGAAGCTTTGCTTTTTTTGATTTTGACCTTATTTTGTCTTTTTTTTGTTTTCAAAACCCCATAAATCACTGTGCTTTTTTTAAAAAATTTTTTTACCGAAATATTCTGAATTTTTGATACAAAATTTATGATATTACAACTATGATTTGTATTGCGCAATCATTCAATTGGGTATAATCTTAAATGAAGACAATGGGGAAAAAATGTCCTTACTCATCTCGACGGGGCTTTATTCCTGATTTTTTGTACGCCATTGTAATCCGATCAACAAGCTGCTCGTGTCCATCATTTTTTTTGTTAGGTTTTTTTTCTTTATTGTGAAAAAATTTTCAAATCGATTCGTGAAATTTTTACAAGCTTTTCCCAAACAATTTTTTTTTTGCATTTTTGATTGTTTTTTTTTTCAGCGAAAAAAAAAGAATTACAAATGGTTTTCAAATTTTCAATGAGAAAAGTAAACTAAAAAAGTAAGTTTTAAACAAATAAAATAATATTTTATTAAATTTTGATTTTTAGAATAAATGCCCGCTGCAAAAATTTTTGATCAAAATATTTCAAAAAATATTTTGACTACAAATAGTGGAATGTCTGTTCCATTGGTCAATAATCCAATCAAAACACATGTTAAAAGTGAGTTTATTGTTGTTTTAATTTGAAATATCAACTGTTTTATTGGTGATTTATGTTTGATCGAAGAATTTTTTTAAAAAAATATAAAAACAGTTGTTTTAAAAAAAAGTAAAAATTATAATTTATTACTTTTTTTTTAGAAACGGAAAAAACTGAAGAAGAAAAACAACTTGATCAAAAACGGGCAGAAGAATTGACAATTTATAAAAATAAATTAGAAGATGAATTATTAAAAAAATTGGATGAACTTAAAACAATATGCTTGGAAGAAGCGGTGAGTTTTTTTTTCTTTGCAAAAAAAAAAAGAAATATGATCTTTTAATTGTCCATGAAAAAAAATGGCGGCAAACTTTTCTTTTTCTTTTTGTTTGCTTTTTTAATAATGTATACCGTAAATTACATAATTGTTATTTTTTTAAGGAGATTACGGGAATATTGCCGGTTGAAATTTTTTTGACACTTCATCCTGATGAACCTGCGCCACAAATCAAAAGAAAAGTCGGCACCACTTTTGCATTTTCGGAAGATGTCCTTGCAAATGCTTTAACGGTTTGATTTTTCTTTTTTTTGAAATTATAAATGAAAATTTTGACATTTTGGTAATGTTTTAGGATGACAAATTAGCTTTACTTGAAACTGATATTAGAATTCAAAAAGAAATTGTGGCGGCAACTGAAAGAATGTCAAAGGATCGGCTAATTAACAAATCTTTGAGGAAAAAACATAGACGAGATTTACAAAGTGCACAATTTAAATTAAGAAATTTACAAAAAGGATTGAATAAAATCAGGTTATCCATGAGCAAACCTGATGTTTCCAGTTTGGAAGGATCCTTGTATTCTGGTAGTGTTAATTCATTACACAGTTCAAGTAAGTTCTTGCTAATTGAGGAGGGGGAGTCATTGCAAAGGATATTTAACTGATGAATGTTTTTTTAGAATCATGGTTCAACAGCGGTAATAGTGCCAAATCATGTCCAACAACTCCACGAGGATCTGTACCAGATTTGTGTGATGCTGATGATAGATTATCCAATAACTCAAGATTTTGGACAAAATCTCCATCAAAGTATGTTCTAAATTCATTTTCATATATGAACTGAAATGTTTTCAGTGCATCATTTACACAAATTCATCAAACAACAACATCAACAAATAGTGGTACATCAATCACAACAACAACAAGTCCAAATGATTCAGGAATCCATTCAACAACCACAGAAAGTTCTCCACCAATTCCTGTTAGACGTAAAACTATGCCATCAACAAAAACTTCAAATTTATCAACTAAAATTGGTGATGATCCTCATGTATATGAAAATATTGGTTATCATTCAAGTCAACCATATCAAAGTGCATATCGTCAATCTAATTTTCCTACAATTAATGTAAGTTTATTTGCATTTTGTTTGTTTTATATTTATGATTTTAGAATTGTTTTCAAAAACCAATGATTGTTGATGATAATCAACCAGGTTTAAAAACTTCAATTAGTGCACAGTTCCCAAGAATTACAAATTCTTCAACAAATTTTGGTACAAAAAGTCATTCAGTTTCACAATTTAGTAATTTATCAAATAATCAACAAATTACATTAGCTGCAAACAATCAACTTGGACGTATTGTACGAAAAATGAGTAATGGTGTATTATCACCAACAAATAATGTTGGTAATTCATCACAAAGAATGTCTATGGCAAATCCTCCTAATCATGTATCACAAAATCAAACAAATAATGGAGGATTTTCGACAACATCCCTTGATCGGCGACTTTTACGACAAAAGCAAACGGGAGGAGAAATTGACGGGTCTCCTTCAACATCAAATGGTTCCGCTGCGCAGACTTCAACAAAATTGACGACCACGTTTCCTGTTGGAACAGCAAAGGACCAGATGGCAAGGTTTGTAAATCGTTTTTCATCTTATCGGAGGATATTTTCATTTGTGGATGAAAAAAAAAAAGATTTAAAAATGACAAATCATGTAAATTGACACATTTTTCTTTTTTTTAGTGAACCAACACAGCACGAATCAAACGATTTGCGTTTACGATCCATTTCTCAACATAATGGTATAGGATTTGGAATTCCTCATACTGTTGTAAATCCACGACATCATTCAACAAGTCGTTTACCACCAGGTGATTGGTCAAAATTTAATTCTATTCGAGATCCACAAATGGAAGCTTTATTAAATTATTATCGTGAAGGAGTATTTAGCAAACAATTAACACCAAATCAAATTGTTAATAGTACTCCAACAACAAGAATTGTTCCAATTGAACAAAAATCTAGTTCATCAACAAGAACAAATGGAGCAACAATGGTGTAAAAATCTTAAATAAATTATTACGCATTTGCTTTATCAACAAAAAAAATCCATTACATGTGTCAGATCTCTAATCTCTGTCCTTCTTCTCATGTTGCAATGCTAAATAATTGCTCAGTTTTAAAAATAGATGAAAAAAAAATAAATAAAATTAGAAAATATTAAAAAACAAAGTCGTAAAAAGCAAGGCTCATGAAGTGGATGTAATAGCCCGTTGAAACATATCCCATTTATCCACCTGCACTTTTTGTTGGCTGTCAGAAATGGACAATGGTCAGTATTATTCTGTCGTTTGTTTTCTCCAAATTGAGTTCAAGGTTAACGAGGTAAAACAAGGAATTTTCTAAAACTAAATTTTTTCTTTCAAGTTTTTCCATGATTTTTTTTTTCTTTTTGGATTTTTTTCCCAAATCTTTGTCATTTTGAATTAAGCTGCCGAAAAATGATATATGGTTACTTTTTATGCCATGATTGACGTTAACCTTGGCATGGCAATCAATGTTGAAGATTGTCAAGGTCGGGAACTATGAAAAAAATTCTCGTATTCATTGAGCGCGCATGGAATGTCTTCCGTTGCTATTTCCGATTGTACAAATTTCGCGCATTTGTACATCAATCGTTATTTTTGGAAATCTTGGTATAATCTTTGTTAATTCTTTGTGGGAAAAAAACTCCGGATAAATTTGAAATCCTGACAATTTGTCAAGATTTTTTTTTGGATTTTTTTGATTTGCCACCCATCGCGGTTTTGATGAACTGTCAACTTTATTTTTTGTCAAAAATTCAAAAAATTCATCGTTGTGAAAAAAGTCAACTTTTTTATTTTTGTTTTTGTTTATGATCGATACTTTCACTTTTGATATCTTTTGGCCATTTAGTAATCAGACCCTCATGTTTCAAGGCCATTCTTGGCAGGTAACGTTTTCGAGATTGATGCTCTGCGTTTTTATTTTTGAATTTGCCGATTGGTATCTATTTTTTTTTCTGAATTTCGTGAGATGTTTGAGTCATGAATTATCCTCAAAAAAAACATGGAACACGTTTCTGACTCATTTCAAAAAATTATGATTGAAAAAAATGATTTTTGAATTTTTTGTCATTTTGTCTGTACTTTTGCACATTTAAATCAGATCATCTGGTTTAAAACTGATTCATAGTTTTTTGAAATTTTTCTAATTTCAACTCAGCATGATGTCCGTGATGGAACATTAACTTTCGGTAAAAATTTTCAAGGACAAGTTGACTCATTGCTTATTTTTGATCTTTTTTCATGACCTGATTTGTTTACAAATTTAATTTTTGTGACATTAAATTTCTCACCTAAAATATTTTTATTACTATTTTCTCACCGTAAATGCTAGAGGCAAAATGATTTCTTGTCCAAGTTTTACGGTTTTGATTGAACGACCTGGATTTTTTCAAGCAAATCGAAAAAAAAATGACAAAAAAAATTGCAGTTTATTTAGAAAATTTCAAAAATCTTGTTTTTAAAATTTTTCTTGAAACTCAAAATTTTCAAAATTATTGAGGAATCGATCCATAATCGCAGGTTTAGTTTTATGACCTTCTATTTTTGCGCAGAAATCCATGAAACTGAAATTTTCTTTTTCTGAAAATTGTTATTGCGATGACTCATCCTCCAAAAAAATTCAAATTTTGAAAATTTCCTGTCATGCGATTCACAAAGACTGCCCCGATTCATGATTGTTTTTTTCTGGCATGACAGTTATCTATCTGCCATTACCTGCCTTTTTTTTGTACCGAGTTTGACTGGTCAGCAATAAAAGAATTCAAGGCCATTGGTGCTTTCATGAGGGTCTTTTTTTCATTTTAGACTTTTTGTTTCAACCATACCTGAAGACTACTGAAAAAACTAGCAATGTGTGTCGTACTATCCCCATGGAAAAACCGGTTGCGCGAGCATTTTGAACATTTTTTTGGCTTGCCTTTTGGGATTCTTTAGTGCCAGTGGCGAGCGTTTCAAACAATTTGTTTATACCGGCATTTCCACGTGAAATTTTGCAAGTTGTTTTGTTTTTGTTTTTGACTCAAACGTGGAATCAATGATCACACATTTTTAACTCATGTTTTCAGAAATGTCAGACGCTGGAAGAAAATCAGCTATCTCATTCTCCGTTTTTCTGGCCTTGGTTGGTATGGGATTGTCCATTGGCGCCATATTGACACCCAGCTGGCAGGTAGTCAATCTGCGTGAATACAACTCAATCCATGAACACGGATTGTGGCTTGATTGTACAAGGCATACCAGAGATGGAAATGTACTTTTGAGAAGATATTCAACCATCACTGAACCTTTACATTGTGTTTACAAATTCGATTACGACAAATATTCGGGAACATTTGATTTGGAAGATGACAACAGTCCAGTTGGTGAAGTCAATCGTCACAAATTTTATGGATGGCATACGGCAACGTTGATTTTACTGGCATTGGCATTATTGACAGGTTTTATGTCAGTTTGCATCGGTATTTGTGGTTGTTGTTATTCTTCATTGTCGTTGGTGTTCACCGCCATCATGTTGATCACCAGTAAGTTTTTTTCTTCCAACAAAATCCCAATTTGTATTTCAGCATTCTTGTCCGTTGTTGCTGAAGGACTTTTCTTCTTTTATTCCCATCGTGCCGATAATCGGTTCATCAAAGGTATTGTCGGAACTTATGAACAACGTGTTGGTTTGGCATTCTTCCTGCAAATGGGAGCTTGTGCTTTCCATTTCTTTGCCTTCTTGGTGGCAATGCTGTCCACATGGTTGTCATTCAAAGTCCAAGGTGCTACCCTTGACAACTACAGTGTTCAAAGAAGCTCTCGAACAAACATAACCAACATTGGACGGTAAGTTTTTTAACGTTCTAAATGTTGTGAGCTAAATCCTATCCCTAAATCCCAACTGTGTAATCGTTCTCACCTGGTTAACTGTTCTAAAATATGGTATTGGTGTATTAACCGCTCACCCGTATTAACTGTTGTAGCACACCATCAAATTACGAGCTGTTAATGTCAACAGACCAACAAGATAACAACTTCAGGTCAATGGAATTTGAATCCCCTGTTGGTGGATATCAACAAAATCCAAACAAACAAAAACTTCCACCATATTATGGAAAAGAAGATTTTGCTGGTTTTGAATCAATGCCAGAATTGCATCATGCTCGCAGTTATCAATCAGACATCAACCCACCACGAATTCGCAGGAAATCAGAAACTTGCGTCTAAACACATTCAAGCAAACCTAAAAAAATTTATCGGGTCATTGTTTGTCTTTTTTTTTGACGCATTTTGTATGCTTTGATATATGATAATTTTGTTTATTGATTTTTATGCCATAAGATTATAAAAATCAAATCTTTAGCATTTTAAAAATAAATTGTTTTTAGTCTTTTTTTAGCATCTTTTTTTCATTTTTATTGTTTTCTATTCAAAAATCTTTGCCAAATAATGAAATCCAAAAAATTTTTTCCGTAAAAATGAAATTTTTCTTTCTAATCTCTTTTTTCCATGCGTTGATTTTTGAGAAAAACAGCGCCATCGGACAAATGGAGCTACCTCGCTTTTTACTTGATTTTTTAAGTTTTATAAAAAAAATAAACTTGATTTTTGATTCAATTTTTTGTTCATAAAATAAAAATAAAAATAAAATTTTTTTTTGATTTTAAACTTTCTCACAACAATGATGGAAAAAATGGTAACCTTCAAAATTCACAAAGCAATCAAACTGCGCAATTAACTTTTCGTTGAAATTTGAATTTTTATTGCCGTTTTTTTTGGGATATTTGAAAAAAACTGCAAGATTTTTTTTGTACTTGTCAAAAATGCATTCATCCATGATGACTCATTTTTCTGAGATTACTCAAAAACATGTCCAATGGCAGATTTCTTTTTATTTTCGCCGGCCGAAACTTGACATGTCAACAACATTCATAAAATTGTTATTGTCTTCTGATCTTTCTTTCCTCCCGAATCAATTGTCCGATTTTCTCTTATTTACTTCTTCAAACAATCAAAAATTAAAATTATAATTTTTTGACCTTCAACGGAGGTAACCAAGAAAAAATCCCGATATCATACAAAATTCCAGGATGACTAACGCCGTCAAAGCTCATTCAAAGTTAGCCAAAATGTAGGTCAGGGTTTTGAAAAATCGCGCAATCGGACAAACGACCACCGGGCAAAATAAGGAGAAAAAACTGTCCAGAGTAAAAAGGCGGAGCATTTGACGGCTGTCAAGGCGTACAACTGCTCTGATGACTGCTGGAGCTGCAGAAACCCACTGTCCTTCATGTCCCCAGTATTTTTGTTTCCTTCTGACTCCTGCTGTTAATACATTTACCGTTTTTTTTCTTTGGTTTATTAGCCTCAAATTATAATAACAAAATATTCGACGATTTTTCGTTTTTCAAATTTTAATTTGATTCAAAAAACCAGTATTCAAATTTTTTCCGAAAATTTGAATTTTTTCATTTTCCGATTTGGTTTTGTGCCAATAAAAGCCAGATTTTCTTTTCAATTACAGTTTGTGTATTTTTCAGCTCCAACTGTTTCTGATTCTTGGTGTGTTCAATGTGCGTGAAATGAATTTTTTGGCGATTGATGCCAAAGAAGATCAAAACCGGATATGATGATTAATGGCAGTAGAAAATGCAATTCTAAATCAATTTTTTTGACATTATTTTTTTTACTTCAAGTTTTTGGTTTTACTTTTAGTTTGATTGCTGTATTATTTCCATCATGGCAATTTGTTTATCTTGAAGATGGTAGAACAGAACATCATCATGGTTTATGGCTTGATTGTAAACGGGATTATTCTAATGAATACGGGCGTCCAAAAGAATATTATGAAAAACTTTACAGGTTTGTTTTCCTTTCTTACTTTTTTTTGTGACAGTTTTTACCAATGTTTCATGTCCTGAAGGTCATTTGGAAGCAAAACTGACAGCAGCTGCACATGACCGCGCCCAAATTGTTTTTGAATTTTTTTCAAATTATTAAAGCCAAAATTTTTTTTATCTGATTTTTGGATCAGGAAACCAATAAAAACCTTGAATCCAAGGATTTAAAAAAAATCAAATGACCTTTGTGTGAAATACAAAAGCGGCAAAAAACCAGAGCGAATAACGACAATTTTTTTAGACTGGATTTCATGCAAGGACCTTTTGATCAGTTTTCATTGCCGCCATTACAATGTGTTTATAAATTTGATTATTGGATTGATGAAGAAGATTTGTATGAACATGGTTATGATGAAAATAGACTTGAAGGTGATGGATATCAACATTTATTCCTTGGATGGAAAATTGCAGCTTTAACAGCATTGACATTTTCATTAGTTTGTTCATTATCTTCGTTAATCATTTGTGTTTGCGCATTTTGTCATCGATTGTTGATATGCGTTTCAACTGTCATTGCCACAATTGCTGGTAAGTTGCAATTATTCTGAATATTCCTCATATTTTTCTTTCAGGATTAACAGCAATCATTGGAAACACTGTGTTCTTCATGTATGCAAGATATCAAGATAACAACATCATCAAAGAAGATGATGGACTTTATGAACAATATTTTGGATGGTGCTTTTATTTTTCAGTTGTTGGAAACTTCTTTTTAATTTGTGCTGCTGTTCTTGGTTGTGTAACAACTGCAATTGCCATGTCATTAGGTAAAGCAAAATTAGTTAAAATAGAAGTTGATGATAACGATTCTCATCAATTGTTAAGTAGTGGATCAAGTGATCAACCATTCAAAAGATCTTTTTCTGCTGTTTATAAAATTGATTCAGCTGCTTTAAGAAAATGGGAAAGAGAAGCTATGAAAAGTTACCGAAAAGTAAGTTCCTGATCCTTGAAATTTATATGAAAAAATGTTTAGAACAATTTTAAACGTGCAAATTCAATGCCAAACATCAAAAAAGGAACATCAAAACCTGCAAGATTACCAAGTTTTATGCATTCAACATCGGATATTTCCAAAGCTTTCACAGATCCTGCTAATTTTGTTTCCGGTCCAATGCAAAGACGTTCATTGACAGTTTCTGAAACTCAAATGTTGGAAACTTATGCCAGCATCAATCCAACAAGTGGCAGCGCTTTTCCTGCAAATGCAAATGATCCAGTGTATCCACCACCTTTACAGAATCCCGAAGATGTTGTTTATGAATATGTTGATCATAATTCCATCAGTTTGAGTTCAAGTGTTAAAATGGATACATTGCAAAACCGGTAAGTGATTTATAATCCACTTTTTTATAATGTTTATTTAAGTTCTTCGCCATCAAAACCAGGAACAACAATGAATGTTTATGACAAAGTTGCTGGTACACCAAATACATCCTTATCAAGTCAACAACCATTTGATGATAATGAATATTTGAGGCCTAAATCAGGTACAACTATTCCAGCATATACTCCGATAGAAAAACCAAAATATGACACTGCTGCCAATGGAAAAACAACTAGTTTTGGTTCGAGTCCCGGTCATAGAAGAATGCCTTCCGAAGATTTTCGACAATCACCTATCACAACAAGGGGAAAATCAAGTTTAATAACACCCATCACTACTTTTACACCTATTTTGAAGACAATGCCGCCGGAAGTTGTGAGTTGAATTTGCATCAATGAAAAAATTGATTTTTTAATGATTTTAGCCAGAGAAACCAGCTTTTTTGAGGGCGAAAACGGCAGAGTCTGGTAGTAAAACATCCTCAGTTCATGAAGAACCGATTATTATCAATACTTTCAACAATAGGAGAAATGATTTTGCTGGAAATAGCCGGTTCGTGATTTCACATTTGATGGATTTTTTTATATGAAAAGTTTTTCAGATCTTTGGTTAGTTTATCACAAACAGTTGGAAATGAACCAGTGAAAAATTTTGACCGTTCGACAACAGTGTCGCCAAGTTCTCCAGCATCCAGTAGTGATTATTATGGAACCAATGGAAAATCTTTATCAAACAAGCTTCTTCATCAAGTTCTATTGAACAATTCCGGTGTAAAAGAAACAAATCTTGATTGGCCATCATTGCCCCGAAAACCTGGATCACGAAACAATTCCGATGTTTCAACCATTTCAAAAACAGGTTCATATGCTCCATCAGAAATGGATCGTTCCATTGGTTCATCAACAATTGTTTTACCAAATTCACCATCTCAACAATTCTACGATCTTGAATATGACCGTTCATCAACCTCAACAACTAAGAATCAGGATAATGAAACAGTTGTTTAAATTTTTTTTCTACGGGTTTGAAAAAGTTCTCATCTTTTTTTTCCGAAAACATAAATTTTTGATTTGCATTTGGAAGTCGGCTCTTGCAAACAAGCAAACTTTGTTTCTTCAATTTTAAAAGTGAAAATTACACTTTTATTTGCAACAAATAAAAAACAAAGGAATTGCCATTTGAATTGTCGAAAAATTCGAGCTTACTCAGGATCAAGACAAGCCCAAACCACAGTCAAACAAACAAAAGACAACAACCATGAGTTTTCTTCAGAATACAGTCTTCAACGACTGAAATTATGCCAAAAGTCTTGGCCGTAAAGGGAATAATCCCACGAACTTGGAGATGATGCTGATGGTGCAGCAGAGGCTTGGCTGGATCCAGGATATCCGGGTGGAGGATTCATTGGAACTGAAAATAGAGTTTCAAATTATCAAGTATTCAAAGAAAACTTACAGGCCATATTTGGCACCATCATTCGATGCATACAGCAACAATGGCCTAAAAACACAAAATCAATTTTGAAGATATTTTTAAATCCACTTACAGCCGCCCATGACGTAAACCACAGTTGGTGGACATTGATGTTCCGTTCCAACAGCAGCGGTCGCACCATGCTCAGTTTGGTTACCTGCTCCAGCAACATGGAATTGCCAATGGCCGGGGACAAATTGAGGATGGTTTCCGGCACCAGCGTTTGCAGTCTGCGTACCCACCGAAGCCCATTGGAATTGATCAGGACGTTGAGTACCCATTCTGGCCTGATGCTCCGCAGCTCCGGCCGCAGTTTGCGGACGCTGGTTAGTGGCACCAGCTTGAGCAGCATTTTGAGACGTTGAACTTCCATCAAAACGTTGGACACCATTTGGAGTTGTAGCAAAACCTGGGGGGTTTCTTGGTCCAACGCTTTCGGAAACGGTACGACGAGTACCTGAAAAATTTAACTGCACGCCCTTAAAAAAGCTTACCGTTAGTGAATTCTTCATTGGACCACAGTGTTGCGTACTCCGGGTCGTTGAAATTGAAAACCGATTGACGAGAACTCATTTTCGAATCGTAGATGACAAGCTTCAAGCAAGATTGTGAATCTGAAACAATAAAAGTCATCCAATAGGTAAGAAAAAAAATGTCCGCTAAATGGCTTTTTTTGGTCACAAAAAAACTGATACCGACCAAACACTTACAAAACCCGAGAATGGACTGACTGCTTGCTTTCCAAAAAAAACAGGCAAAAAAGCCGCACCTTTGGGGAGGAATTTCATTGTCTCTGATTTTTTAATCAGAATTTCATGCAAGCAAGGCAAAAAAAGCATGGCGAAAATTTGATTTTGGTCTTTGATGCCAAATGCTCATTTTTATTCCAACAAAAAGTCTCGGGGCAAAATTTCCCAAAATATGATTCACACCTCTACTGGGGTTCTGGACAAACAATCAAAAGGATTTGAGGATTTGAACCAAATCTAATCAATCTAAAATAAGCGTAAAGCTGGTCAGAATTCCAAAAGACTTCAGATCCAGACAACAGTTTCAATGATCATGAAAGCAAAGCCTCTGATTGTTTCGTAAGAATTGAGCAAAAAACGACCCTTTTGGCCGGCGAAAAATCATCGCGGTAAAAAAGAGTCGGTCAATTTTTTGCCCGGACATTAAAAAAACATAACAATGACTGTTTTTCTTGTCAGGTTCACTCTAAATGCAAAAACCTTTTGATTTCTCACAGTTGATCAATAAAAATTCCTCTTCCAAACACGAGACTGGCATTTAGCTTGCATCCATCAATACTCAATATTTTGGAAGCACGATTTTTCTTCCGACGAGAGCACATCATCTTCCTCTTTCCCTTCCCTCCCCCCTCCCTCCAGCTTCCGTTTTTTTTTTGTTTTTGAAAATTCTAAAATGTTAATTTCTTTTGAAAATAGTTTTGTAAGCCAATTCTTTTATTTTTACTCTTTTCATCACTTTTTCATTTCTCTTGGGGTGGCAAGTTCAAAAAAGCTGGTGTGGTATGGTATCAAAAATTAGCTTGGAATTAATCACTGCTACTCAGGGCCGTAACTTCAACTTCTTCAAGGGAGAGGAACTACCAAGGGGAGTACAAGGCATTTTTTTATCAAATCAAAAAAGAGGAGGGGGAAAGGGTGTAGTAAACGGCAGTTTCATTTTTTCCCAGAAAAACCAAGGAGTAAGCTCCTTTTTTTGCTGCAAAAAAAAGGAGCGGAACTCCACCTGATTTCTTCCCTACCCCCCTCCTCTCCAAAATTACGGCCATGCTGCTATTCAACCCCACCCGCCAACAAAGTTCTGCCAACTCCGTGAAAAAATTCCGACTGGAAAATCAAATTGAATTTTCAAAAACGCTCAGATTCATTCTTGGCCATCCAAAAGCGCAATCGAAATTGAATTTTTGGCACAACAAAAACTGCTACAACGGAGCCCTCCCGATCAAAAGCTGCCAGGAATTCACATTTGCTTGCTGAAGGGGTTTTTGTCTCCTAAAAGTCTCGCATACACTGGCATATTTTTTCTGGAATCAGGAAACCAATGTAACTTACAATTAGCTTGGTTTTTACGTTGACTCGTAGTGCTACCGAGAAACCAAGAGATTTCAGGCGCTAATTTTCTCGGATCAGGCATCTTACTACTAGGAATAGAACAAATTTATCAATAAGTTGTCTAAATCATCATTTCAAATCAAAAAACCGGCAATAACGCTTGCCATTTACGATGTGAAAAATGGCACAGCTATATTGCCGTTTTTCAACTTGAAAACAAAGAATTCTTCACAAAAACTGCAGATCAACTTCGAAAACTGTTTTTGATCTCAAAACTTTGAGGGGCGGAGTCGAAAATCTTTTACCAAATTTGGGCTTTTAACGGGGACAAAGTTTTAATTCATGATTTTCGAAACAAACCTGTTTGGCCAACATTTTGTAGGATAAAACATACCGTTCATTTTCAAAACAATAAAATGATCTCGGGAAAAAATGAGCTTTGAACTTACTCATTTTTTCTCGATGACCATTTTGTTGTTTTAAAAAAAGGTAAAAAAATAAAACAACCCCGAAGAACAACAAAACAAAACCAACTATACAAGAAATCCAGACATGAAAATCTTCTAGCCAGTCAT
>CABFKL010001495.1:10348-21002 GCA_901765185.1 Panagrolaimus sp. JU765 | reverse complement strand
ACAACTTCAGAAGCAACTACGACTTCTGAAGTTGTTTCAACCGCTTCCACCGAATCGTCAAGTTTACCGCCAATCAAATGTGCCGATCCGAACAAGGAATTCTTGAGTTGTGCCACTTCCTGTCCACTCGCCTGTGACAACCTCAACGCCCAAATCTGTTCGCCTTGCGTTGCCGGATGTTTTTGCAAAAATGGTTTGGTCTTTGAATCCGCCAAAAACTGGACCGATGCTCGATGCCTTCGGATCGATCAGTGCCCAAAACCAGAGATGACAACGGCGTCGTCTTCGATGGACGACTCTGACAAGGAAGCCATTGGCACCAAGCTCTTCACCATCCGCGGCCATGTTGAAGTCGGCACGTTTGTCTTTTCCACTTCGACCGATCAGAAAATCCGCTTCGACGCTAAAATTGATTATCTGCCCTACACGGAATCCAGGACTTTTGTGTTGACGATTCACAAGTACGGTTCCGTTTCGACTGACTTGGAGTGCGAATCCATCGGCGAAATATTGGAAATCAACCCGGTTTACACTTACCCGTTCCCCAACGGCACGTTGCTGTACTTGAAAGACGTTTCTGTTCCATACACGGCGAGTTACACGTTCCAAGCCAGCAGTGAATTTGCCGCTCGATCAGTTGGCGCTGTCATTGGCCGTTCCATCGCTTTGCATGCCATTCTCAGCCCTGAAAGTGCCAAGATTGGTCCTCCACTTGGTTGTGCAACAATCGGAATCTTAAAAGGCTAAAATGATTGGAAAAAATAAGCAGTAAAAAGTGAAAATAAATTTGAAAAAAGTTATTTTTTGTCTTTTCCGTCCGCCGAAAAATAATCTGAAATTGTTTTGTAAACGCTTGGACCATCTTCTTTTTTATTCTTTTTGGCTTTTTTGTCCTTCTTCTTGTCTTTTGATTTTCCATGTTTTGTTTTTTCTTCCCGAGTTTTTTCTTCGTCGATGTTTGTCATGGCAGAAGGTGCAGCAGTGGTTGTGGCACCGGTCATCATCGTCGTGGCATCCATCGTTGTCGCATTCTGGTTCTGCATCGCCAAGATTCGAGCACGGACTCGATAAGCCTTCAACTTGTGAGCTCCTCGACGTTCGATGGCAATGATCAACACAAAAACCAAGAACAAAAACACATCAGCAGAAATGGCTCCAATCAAAGCGTTGAGCGAGTTTACAAAGTCCGACAGTCTCCTAAAAAACATCAGTTTGATCTTGAAAAGAAAAAGAAAGACAAACGCTGGGCGATAATAACAAGTGAAAATCTTCTCCATGGTTGCCAAGATGATTTTCATGTTGTTGGTTTCTTTCGTATCGATGAAACGGCTCAGTTTTGGGTTCAAATGTTTCTTCAAATTGATCCGGATTGCATCTGCCGTGTCGTTTTGGTTAATTTCTGGGAGATTTCGTGACGTTGAAGTGCGGGGATTCGCAGTCGAATTCGGTTTGGTCTCAAAAGTGCTGGTTTCAATAACTGCCGTTGAAGTAGGATTTGTTTCATTGTCTGAAGCTGAAGTTGACCCAGTTTCTGAGCCACAAATTTGGCAGTTTAGCAAAAAGACCGCCAAAATCGGAAGCAAAATCCAAAAGCGTTGCATTTTTGGAAATCGCCCGCAAAATGTGCCAAAAAACTTGGAAATGAAAAGAATTTATGCTAATTTGGAAGGCGAAACTGATTATCCACAAATTTTTTCAGATCAAGGATTAGTATGTGATTGCACGTTGATGATGCCGATTCTGGCGTTGGCCTTTGATGGGGATCGGAGTCCGTCTGCCATAACTGCCGTTGCCATACTCGACGGCATGCGTCGATGGGTTGGCAAAACCGGTGATGGCCAGGTTGCCGGCGTCGTCGATGTCGCATTTCAAGGATTCTGGGTCGACGCCCTGGGGCAGCGTGAAGCGTCGGAAGAAGTGGTGATGGGCGCCTGGTCGGTTTCTGCCGGTCTTCTCGTGATGTTGGCCGGAGACGACGACTTCGTTGCCTTGGATGTCAACGCCGAGTTCGTCCGGTTTGAATCCGGGGGCATCGATGCGGTACTGGAATTCGCCGTTTGGAGCGATGGCTGGCTGTTGTTGACCGAGGACTTTTTGGTGTTCCTGCCACAACTGCTGCTCAGCTGCGTGGAGCATCGCAAATGGCTGGTAGAGAAACGGTGAATTGAAGAACGGGTGCCATGCAAAGGGCGTCCAATGAAGCGGGTGTTGGTATGGCATCAATGCCGACTTGGCCGGATGATACGGCGACAACGGACCGTCAAAATAAGGATTGTACGGCAAAAGCGACATGACAAAACCTGGAAAAAAGTCTTGAGTTGAAAAAAGCGGATTTCTGGGCAAATTCGAGGGAAAAGGTGGAGTGAAAAAACAAACAAAAACTTGCAAGTCGAGGTTGTAGGCGCCCGCTGAGGTGTTCTGTTTTTTTGTCAACAAAAAACCAAGAATCTTCTCGTTATTGATTTTTTTCTTGAAATATTTTAGGAATTGTTTTTTTCAACTTTTTTTTGAGTGTTGTTTGTGTTGAAATTCTTTTTGTTCTCCTCAAATTCCCAGGACAAAAGTTGTGCGCAACAAAAACAACTTCTTTGCCATTTTTAGCCGGTGATTTCCAAATAAGGAAGAGTTGCCATTGGAAACCCGGACTTGAATTAAGCCAACTTTTGCTCAGTCACGAAATTGAAGCCAGAATTTCGTTGCTTCAATTGTTGCAAAACAATTAAATTTGGTCTCACTCGAGTGCCAGTTTTTGCCGCCTTTTTTTGAAAAAATGAAAATTGTTTTTTTGAAATTTTTTGAGGATTTTTGTTTTTGGAATTTTGTCATCTGACATGAGAGAATGGATCCATAAAAAGTCTTGAAAGTCGTTGTGCCATCCATGGAAACAAATCCAGTATTCTTCGTCTCCTGGATTTGATTCCAAACAATCCGCGTTGAACCGCCTCTCAAAGAAGCTTTTCATTGGATTCGTTGCCCTGTTTTCTTTTCATTATTGTTGCCATAACATCACTTTTGATGTCGAGTTTGTCCAATTTCCATGGAACTCAAAAGTTGTTTTTTTCCTTCGAATTTCAAAACCAAAAAGTGAATCAGAACGCGTCAAGCAGGTTCGCGGTTGTTTTTTTGTAGGTTTGTTGCCCCCTCAAAAAACAGCTGACACTTTGACGATGATTTGTTGCCGCTTTTATAGTCTGGTCCATCAATTGTCGTTGAACCGCCGCTCAGTGCCTCAGGCAAACCCACGGCTGTTCAAAAATCGATCGATCGGTCTTCCTCGATTTTTCCTCATCTGTTTTTCCGATTCCAATCATTTTTATTGAAACCGCATGTTTGCGACCTTTGCTGTTTTTGGCCGACTTTTTTTCGTTTTTTGGAGATTGGATACCCCGGATGCCGGATGAGGACCTTGACTAATCCCGCCTGGCTTCCAATTGGCTGTACTCGTTTGTATCTTCTGGCGTTTTGCGTCAATGAAAGAAGCCATTACTCGTCTGGCTTATCGTCTTTTTATAGTTCGTCGTTATCCCCACAGGCGTCCAGTCCTCCGGGTAATGACTGGCCTACCGTTTCCACCAAGTACAGTTTCTCTCGGGTCGGATTCCGGAACGAAACCTCAAATTTTGAAAATCGGCTGTCATTCTTTGCTTTTTCATAAATTCGTTTTCTCGTTTTTATGCATGTTTTTTTTCAGTCGGCGCGGCGCATGTGTCAGAATTAGCGTCATCGGGAGCCTGCCTTTTTTGTTTCCTGTAAAAACTACTTTTTGATGCTTTTTCTTATGCATGAACAATTGTTTTAGGCCAGAATCATTGGCAAAATAACTTTTACCTCGATTGAAATCTGAAAAGCTTTGGCGGGGCCTTGGGGATTATCGACAAAAAGCATCAACTCTGCGCAAACCATTTTTAAGCCTTTTTTCTTGTTCTTGGCCCAGGTTGCCGCAGCAACAGCAACGGCAACCTTCGACTAATGTGATTCCGACGCTCATTCACCCCTTTTTCCTTGGAAATTCATTCACAAATTAATTTTTTTGCCTTGTTCGAAAAATTTGTCAATTTTTTTTCACGTTTGAAAACTCAAAAAGTTTTGACAATTGTTTTGCGCAAAGTACATTTTTCGAAAATTTGTTGTTTATCACGCAACATTTGGAAAATTGTGATTTTTTGAATGATTAATTTCGCAAGTTTTTGCCATCTGGTTTCAATTTGGCAAACTTGGAATGACTGGCGTTTTATGACACTCAAAACATGCGCGATCAAATGTTTGGAAGCCAGCTGTTTTCAAGTTTTTGAAGAAAAAACGGCGACATGTCAAAGCTTTGACTGTTTGTTCGGTTCTGTCATGTGTTGGTCGTGGCTTCCCTGATCTGGGAGCTTGTGCGCGATTCCTAATCTTGATTTTTCCGAGGATAAATGACGAGTCCACTCACGTCGTTTTTGATTTCTTTTGTTTGTCAACTCAGACTTTGACGACTCGATTAATTTTGTAATTTTTAATGGTCGGGATCCTAAAATCACGCTTTTTTTGAGTGTTCGATCCTTGTTTTTGAAGTTTTCAACACGGATCCCCTCGAGGACCAACTTTTGCCGACTTTGAAAAGCAAATATTTGTCGTGGTTCGTCACCAGCTTTGAATTTTTAAGCATTTTTTGGTTCCTCGCATGTTTCGTCCAACTTTATTCAAAAATTTCATATCGCTTTCTTCCTCCGACTCAAATGGCACTTTTTTGTTGGAATTTTTGAAATTCTCAGGTGTGTCGTATCCCGGCGTCGTTAATTTTCAAATTGAAAAAACGGCGCGTTCCCCGGTCAAAAATCGAAGAATGGCTTTTTTGGCAAAAATGTTCCGCGTTTTAATAAATGGAAAATGAGCTGAGCAGGTTTTGAGGACCGTTTTTGGCATGGCTTTGTGCCAGATGCTTCTGTCTGAGGGCCTTCGAGGATGAAACCAAGCAGAAACTTTTTGATGAAACTTGAGCCTGCTTCAAAGGAGACGATTTCCATTTTCTCCTGGCTTTGATGTCCGAGCTTTTCCGACTGTGGCGTGGCTTTTTCGACGGACAAACGACTGTTTTGTCCGTAAAAGGCGTGTATTCGCGGTAGGTGACAAACGGGCTGTCATTTCAAGGCGGACAGATATTCGTTTTGAGGCCAAACAAGACGCAATCAAAGAGATCTCAGCCGCACTTTCCAAGCCAAAAGTGCGGCCGGTTTTCGTATCAGGCCCTCTGGCGAAGGACGCAACGTCCGTGGGCAGCCCGCCGGCCTCTCGGTTTTGTCAAAATATTGATTTTTTCCCGGGCTTTGCTTTATCGAGCCTCCTCGGTGAATCCTGATTTCCAAAACATTATTTCAAAATTATTTTTCCATTCGAATATTTTTGAACCGATTTTTCATCGTTAATCATTTCAAAATCCGATTTTCTTTTTTGTTCCGCAACAAAAATGACTTTTTTCAACCCTCGAATTTTTAAACTTTGTCCTTTTTTTATTAGGACAAGTTTTTTGGTGCTAATTATGGTGGAAAGACAAGAAAGACGTGTCCATTTCATTAAGACCCGATCTGCTTTGTTTAACGCCAATTATTTTGTCAAAACTGTCCACGCTATCTTTTTCCGTGATTGTTTCCCAAATTTTTTGAAACTTTTTTGAAAATTTGTCAGTTTTGCCATTTGAAAGGCCCCTTTTTGAAGGGCAGAAAATTTGGGACTCGTGTTTTTTGTGGTTCATTATGGTCGGAGCAACTCGACTTGTCGAGCTTTGAGAAGAGTTAATTGTTCCATATAACAACGTGGTCCAGTTTTTACTTGCAAAGAAGCAACTCATGGTGCTCCCCTTTGGCAATGCCAATGCTCTCATTTTTCCGTTAGCTGCGGGCTGACTAAAACGCATTTATCGAACAACCAAGTCGACGACGAGTACGCATTTTTCTGCCAAGGGTGGTGTCCGTCCTCATGGAGGAAGGCAAGACGGACACGGTTGCTTTCCCCCCGACTTGAATTCAAAGTCGATAGCTTTTTAAAAATGGTTCGACTCAGCAAAATCCATCATTGGCATTTTTTTGCGCATTTTCTCAAAAATTGAAACTGTTGCTCCTCGTTTTTCAGCTAATTGAATTTTTTCTTCTTAGACAATTGCTTTTTTGCTTTTTGGATGATTGTTTTCCAGTTAAAAAGCTCATCAAATTTAAAAAATTCGTTTTTTTCAATGCAAAACCTCGTCTGCTGCCGACGGCCTGAATTTTCTCAGAAATTGCGGAACTTCTGGGTCAAGGCGAACAGCAAACGTTGTCATTCCTCGTCATTGATCCATTCAAGACCAAATTTCCTGAAATTTGACAACTTTGATGCCAAAACGAGTCGGCACAGTTTTTTGCCGTCCCATGTGATTCCTTTCTTGTTGCCATTCATTTTTCTTTCCAATTAGCATATTCGTTGATTGTTTTCGACGCCTTCCTTCATTTTTCTTCAGGCGTTGTTCATCAACAGGTGAAGACGAGAGGAAAGTTTGTCTTCGACGACCAAGCCACGTCGTCGTCTGTCCAAAAACTACAGGTTTGGTCTTCGTTTTTAGTCTTTTCTTCAAACTGTTTTTTCATTATTGACTCGTTTTTGATTTTTCAAAAAAAGTTTGCAAATATTTTTTAAATCCGCTTTTTCGGAAAAAAAAAATAAGCCAGTGTTGCAACACTCGACGATTGATTTGCCTGTCCTGAGACGCATCGCTCTGTCCGTTCTCGCTCTGGTCTCTTCCAAAAAAGGTATTTTTCTTTTTGAATTGGCAGTTTTTTCTGGATGTGAAAATGTCTGGCATGCTTTTTTTGTTGAAGCATGCATCCATTTGAAGTTTTTTCTTGATTATTGAAGGCGCGACGTGTCTTATCAATTCAAGGCACAGTTTTTCCGCTTTGCTTGCTGCTCTTTTTGGTTCTTTTTCTGATGATTGTTTCCTCCGCACCTTTGCAAGTTTTCATTCATTGTTTTTTTGCGTATTTCATATATGATTTTGAACAAACAATTATCTTTGTCGTGGATTTGTTCAAAATAGTTTAAAGATTTTGAATTTCAGGTTTTTTACTGACAAGTTCGAAGTTCAACTTGCATTTGGAAGAAGATTCTGCAAGTGTCTTCTGTTGCCTGCTGCTTTGTGCTCGATTTTTGTTGATTTTTGATTTGGTGTTGAGCTTGTTCCAGACTTGAACTAGCAGCAGTCATGGCTGATCAGCTTACTGAAGAACAGATTGCTGGTGAGTTTTATATCAGATTATTCACCATTTGTTTTGAAAATTGATGATTCACCATTTCAAAAAATGTGATGGATATTTACAATGCATTTTTTACGCTTTATTAGCACATTTGAAAACTACCGGAAATTTTTTACGCGACAATTATTATTTTTTTGCAAAAAGATGAAGAGGGACGTTTTAGCCGCAGGCATAGTGGTTATAGAACAAATGGCGACAGCTAGGAACGCTTTGGGGAGCCGTACACTATATTTATTGATTTTTTATGTGGTGAAGCAGCTAACAGCTATAAATCTTGACGCTTAACGACCGGGGAATAATGAAAACAAGACTGGACAAGTGAGGGGGAGATTTAATATTCACAAATTTCAGAATTCAAAGAAGCTTTTTCTTTGTTTGACAAAGATGGTGATGGAACGATTACCACGAAAGAATTAGGAACAGTCATGCGTTCTCTTGGCCAGAATCCAACTGAAGCTGAATTGCAAGATATGATTAATGAAGTAGATGCTGATGGTTTGTTCATTTTTGATGATCTTCGATATTGATGATTGTTTACAGGTAATGGAACAATTGATTTTCCTGAATTCTTGACTATGATGGCAAGAAAGATGAAAGACACAGACAGTGAAGAAGAAATCCGAGAAGCGTTCCGAGTATTTGACAAGGATGGTAATGGTTTCATTTCAGCAGCAGAACTTCGCCATGTTATGACTAATCTTGGAGAAAAATTGACTGATGAAGAAGTTGACGAAATGATCAGGGAAGCGGATATTGACGGGGACGGGCAAGTGAACTACGAAGAGTTCGTCACAATGATGACTACAAAATAAATTCGTTTCCCATTTAGAACAAGGCGGGAATGGTAGATTTAAACGGATTCAGTTGATGGGTTTCTGTGTTTTAGTACTAAATTTATTTTGTTTTGTGCCACAACTGATTCCATTTGCTGCTGTTTTTGCCTTGTTTGTATTTTTTTATTATTTTTTCTTCGTGTATTGTGTCCTCTCGTTCAACAAACGTTCCAATTCGATGCAGGAGTCTAGAAAGAGAGAAATTTTTATTTTATAAAAAAGTATGAAATCTCGCTTGAAAGTAAGAATATTTATTTTTTAATTGTTCTCCCTTTTTTTGAGCTCCCGAATGATAAAATATGATTTTGTCATTGTCCGAAACATGTATTGTCTTTGCTCCAACTCGAGAGGATCGTCTCCATCGGAGTCGACGTTGATCTCTCCGTTTTCACTCCCTGCTCTCGTGTTGAATAAGGATTGGATTTATTTTTTGCCACAAAACATGGTTTTTTTGCCATCATTTTGATGCTTGAACTTTTCAACAACAAAATGACGGCATTTACCATTCTTTTTTGTTCACATTATTTGTTTTTTGCTCTCTAAAAAGACCCTGCTAAATAAAGTTTCGATAAAAAAAGTGGTTTCCTGACACGTTTTGCTAAAAACTCGACCAGTTAATCCTGTCATTTCCGCATCAAAATTTGGGCTTTTTCATTGGAAAAAATCATCAAAAAATATTTTTGACCCGTATTTTTGTGTTTTGCATATTCAAAATCAAATTTATTCCAGCTTTGAAAAGTTTTTGATGCACCGCCGATGTGATTTATGCAATCGCGGCAAACTTTTGTCAAACCTTTTTCACGGGCCGCTTCAATCCATTTTTGGACAAATTTGGAACCACCTTTTCGTTTGCTGCAAAACATCAAAAATATTTACAATTTTATTTTTTTAATCGAAAATTAATTTGGCAACCCGTGTTAGTTTTTTAGGTCAAAATAATTTAAAAAATAACTATTTGGTTTGAGGCGAACTGATTTCGTGGTAAATTGACGACGCCGTCGACGGCGAATCCTGCAAAACTAGCCTGCTCGCTCGTTCAGCAGCTGCCGCTAGATTTTTTGGAGTTGCCGGCCTCCACGTTGGATCTTCGACGTACCTGTCTTCGAACTCAGGTGCACTGTGGAAGAATGGAGCACCTTGCTTTGGCGCTGTTACAAAAACAAAATGTTTTTGTTTATCTGGCGACGCTATCGTTGAATTTTGGGTGAAATCGCCCGTTTGTGTATTTCCTTTTTGAAAATTTTTGCTCTGAAATTGAAAATTTAGTATTCTTTGGATTCTCCAGAAAAATCACAATAAAAAAACTTACAATTTTCGTTTTCCAGAAAATGAAGACTAAAACGGCAAAAACAGCCATGATGATCAGCACAAAAATTGCTCCAAAAACAAAGCCAAGAAAGGACAGACCTACGCTGCTTTGAATGAACTTTTCGTGGCCTTCAAAACCAGGGATTTGATTTTGGCAAAATTCGCCGAATGTCCCTCGGGGACATTCACATCGAAACCCGTTGTTCACGTTGCAAACTTTACCGTGTTTGCAAGCTGTGGCTGAACAATCGTTCAGATCGATTTCGCAATGATCTCCGTCAAATCCTCTCGAGCAGTAACATCGAGGTTGACCGCGTTGCATTCGACAAATTCCATTATTGTAACACTTGTGGTTCTAAAATTTATTTTTGGTTAATTGGCAAAACTCAAATCCATACCGAACATTTCTTTTCAGTTTCAATTTCTTCATCAAGTCTTTTCTCACATCGAAGGCCAAAGAATCCGGCAGAACAATTTTCACATCGAAAACCAAGATCGGTCGAAAAATCATTGACGCATTTTCCATCTGAAAACGATCATTTAAAAATCTGTTAAACAAAAGCAGTTTCTTGTGCGACATCTGTCAACTACAAGATCTTTTCCATTAAAATCCCATATTGAGTGCCACCGACTGGTACTCAATGACCGTAGGAGGTCCAAATCAAGTCATTTTTTTCAAATTCAACTCACCATTGTAACAACTGTCCGGTCGACACCGAGTGATGGGAATGTCACAATTTACTCCCATCCATGCTCCTTTACATTCACAATAAAATCCAGCATCTGTCGGAGTTTTGCAAACGGCGCCATTCATACAGGGTCGATCACGGCAAGTTTCTGCTTTGATTTGACAAAATCTGCCGGTGTATCCTTTTGGGCATTGGCAATGATAATCGACATCGCCTTCCAACATGCTGCATTCTCCGTTATTCATGCATGGGTTTGGATCACATGACAGAATCCGTTCTTCACAGGAATCTCCGGAATATCCTGGTAAACAAACGCAAATTGGATTTCCATTTGCAGTCAAATCGCATGTTCCCCCATTTTTGCATGGTTTAGTCCTCGAGCAAATTGTCAAATCTGAAAACAAACCACTGATTTTGTTCTTTTAAGGCACAATCATTTATTTGGTTGCAAAAACACTTACCATGAGTGCAATTTCTTCCACCAAAACCTGGAGGACAAATACATTCATAGGCTTTGTTGCAGGTGCCATTGCAACCAGGAGATGGTATGCACTGAAATCAC
>CABFKL010001403.1:2559-19607 GCA_901765185.1 Panagrolaimus sp. JU765 | reverse complement strand
GTTCTCTACCGATCAGGTAACATTTTCCCACGGCGCCGTCTTGAATTTTTTGTTTTGCAAAATTTTTGTTATGAAATATTCTTTTTTGCAACTTTTGATCATTCAAATTTTTTGGCAACAAACTTCGCCAAGAGTTTTCCTTGGTTTGTAACTTCATTTTTGTCGATGATGCCAACGGATGAGCATTTTATTCAGGAAATGATGCTTTATCAATCAAACAAATGAATTATCCAAAACATTGGTGCCAACCATTGATTATGACATTGCCGCCGTCATCAACAACAAAAACTGGAATTGCCAACATCGAAAAATTATTAAAACGTGAGTTGCTAACAGTTGTACTGGGAACTTTGCATAACCGATCTTGATGTTGACGAGGCCAGAACAATGTTTGATTGTTTTCATTTTTTTTCCACAAATTTATCAATGGATCGTGGAAGACAACACAATTTTTCCAAACTTTGTACAATTTTTCGGCAGCTAATCATTTTCATTGGCATCAATCAACCAAAAGTTTCTCTTTTCCAAGATAACACTACTAATCATTGTTACTTTTTGTACAATTTTTCTGGTAAATAATTTATTGTTGAAATGCGCACGCAATCATCAAAAATTTGTCAAATAAAGCCAATACAATGTCAGTTAATGGGTTTTTTCTTATGAAAAAATAACCTTAGAAAAATCAGTAGAATATTAGTAAATGTCAGGAAATAGAATACAAAATAAACCCATGGGATACAAGATGAGTTAAAGAGGCAAAAATTGCTGGTTCTAGAGGCACAATTAACAGGAAACAAAGACGAACAAGCGTAAACCTCTTTTAGACAATAATAAAGAAAATGTGTTACTCGAGGTGCAATAAAGGAATGCTCACAATGTGATTGCAATGACCCTAAAAAGAATATTTGAAATGAAAGTATACCTGGGTTATTGGATCTTTGGAAATAATAAGATAATGAATGTTGAGAAATGATTCAACAAACACAGTAAAAATATAAAACCCGCAAAATTCACACCATTTTTTGATACTTTTACTTCTTATTATTGCGAACAGGTGTTGTTGGACGTTGACCATTCGTATTTTGATTACCAACTAAACGCTTCTTATCTGATGGTTTCAAAATCTAGAAATTTTAAATTATTGAAAATTAAAACAAACAAAACTAACTTGGAAAGAGCACATAAGAGATTCATCAACCGACATCATAGAACCCGCATTATCAAATTCACCACAATAATTTGGAGCTGAGAATAAAGTGACAAGTTGCCTTTTTGCAAAAAATTCATAACCATCTTCAACAACTTGATGAGCTCTACAAATTAAATCTAAATCATGTCGATGTAAAAATTTTGCAACAATTTCTGGTCCAAAAACAAATGATACACCACGATCATTTTCTCCCCATCCATTTGCATTTTTATCTGGATCAGACCATAACAAATCACATAATAAACCACATTCTGGTACATCAGTTGGTCGAGAGATTCGACGAATTTGTTCAAATGATGTGAGATCAGGTGATAAACCCCCATGGCAACAGAAAATCTTGTCATCAACAATTGCTGCCACCGGTAAACAATTGAAACAATCAGTAAAATTCTTCCACAATCTAACACTATATCTTCTTTTACACTCTTCATAAAATCCATATATTCTGTTGATACTTGCACATTCATGATTCCCTCTTAACATGAAAAAATTTTCCGGAAATTTGATTTTGTATGCCAATAACAAACAAATTGTTTCAAGTGACTGCTTTCCTATAAACATGAATGTTAAAAGTAATAAAAATATAAATAAACAAACCTCTATCAACATAATCGCCGAGGAAAAGATAATTAGCATCTGGTGGAAAACCTCCATATTCAAAAAGTCGGAGTAAATCATAAAATTGTCCATGGATGTCACCGCAAATCTTCAATGGAGCTTCAAGTTCCAATAATGCTGGTTGAGAAAGAAAGATTTCACGAGATTTAAGGCATAAACCTTTAATCTCATTTTCTGTTAGTTGAACATTTTTCCCGGGTTTTGAGCCTCGGACTAAAACATGAATGATTTAATTAAATAAACCAACATAAAAAACTACTTACTCTCTGTTAGTCGTTGAATAATGCTGTCAACACTGAGATGTTCGACGCCAGTCATGTTCTGGATCCGGGGACTGAAATATTCAAAATTATAACCCAAAAATATATTCGAAAAACTTGTAATTGGATATTATATCATCATAAATCAACTCGACAACCAATAAATCGCGAAAAAAATGACAAAAGGTAATTTTGAGGTTAAAAATTAACATAATTAGAGGATATTTTTACGTGAAACAATGCAACAATTAAAAAACTTTTGGCGTCAATTGATTTTGTGCGCGTCAAACGACAAAGAAAGCAAGCGAAAAAAAAGAATTGGCAGTGAACGACGCTCGTTCATCCTTTTTTCTGAGCTTCTTTTCCTTCCATGCTTTCGTAACAAAATGTTAGAAGACTGGCAAACTCGCGATGTGACCGTCCGTCATTCGTTTTCAACATGCTGAACAACGAGCGCTACAAAGATGGAGAATATAGGCGGTTGAAAAGGACTGCTGAATGTGTAGTTCAGTCACATTGGGCGAAGAAATCAGCTGATTGCATAAAACGGACGCCTGCATAGAAAAAAAAGCTTCGATGGTCTATTATCCAGTCTTTGTTCAACTAGAAGCATCTCAAATAATTTTTTTTGTCTTGTCCATACATTAATTTTTTCATCGGGTTAATTATTGCATAACTTTTTCCTGTTTCTTTTTTTTGGTGTTTTCTTTTTGCCCACGAATTTTGGAGCAGTTGCTAGTTTTTTTTATTTTTTGATGAACTGTGAATGGAGTCATTAGACTTCCTGGATCACATTGACAACTTTTTGAACGCGTGTGACCTCGGTGATCAAAAATCATGAATCTTTGATTCTAATCTTTTTTTCAATTTTCAATTTAATTTTCATCTTCCTCCTCCAAATTCAATTATTGGCTTAATTAAATAGTATTTTTTTTCTCTATTCTTTTGCAGATTTTGGTGCACAAGTTTTTTTTGAATATTATGTCGATTTGCAATGGGAGCAAAAAACGGAGTAACAAAAAAAATGCACCATTATCGACGGCTGCCGTTTATCCCATCATTCAAAACATCCAGAAGGAAGATTCTGATGATTTGAATGATAATTTGGCATCAATCAATACCAATGGGTGTAAATCAAACCAAAAATCCCAAATAAAATCTTTTTATGGACAAAAAGTCGAACCACAAAGTGTTCCGTATGTTTTTTGGTCATATATATTTTTTCAAAGAGATAATTTAAAGTGAGCCAACAATTGCTTCATCGGTTGCTGATCTTGTTCATGAAGTTGTTCCACAAGGTCAAGCTCCACATACTAGTCAAAATGAAGCAATTCAATGGGTTAATTTCCAAAAATGTGAATATTGTAAGCACCTTTTTTGTTTCAAAACATTGCGTAATACTGACTCAATCACAGGGCGAGGTACAATTCCACAAGTCGGTTATATGTTGATCATTGGTCTGGCTCGTGGTTACCAAATTTGGTGGTTAGACGATAACGGAAATTGTTTGGAGGTTGTGTCAGAACGGAAAGGACCTCTCAAATTCGGAACATTACTTCCTTTTTTGATCGATAATGTGGATAATTTCCGTGAAACAAGGCCATTATTTGCAAAGGTTGATGGAAATCCGCTTATTCCCGAAAACAAACTTTCAACAATTTCAATTATTTCATTACGAACTGGAAAAGAAGTTCATGAATTGTCATATACGGAAAATGTGGTGGATTTGAAATCATCTGCAAAAGCCTTGGTTGTTGCATTGAATGAATCTTTGATTGTTTATCATCCTGGAACATTCCATGAATGTTTAACCATTCCTGTTTGTCCATCTTTGGATTTATCATATTCAACAAATTTTGCAATTTCTGATTGTTTTTTGGCATATGCAGACAAAACGGTCGGTCAAGGTTCAAAAAATTTGGTTCAAAAGCTTGTTTTTTCAGTTGAATAAACAAGTTCAATCAGTAGGTGGGGTTGTCTTAACGGAAGACCCATCATATAGCGGACAATTGTTTAATGCAGCAAAAGTAAGCAGTTTTTTTTCACATTATTAAACCAGTTTTTATCACAAACATTAATTTTGTTTTCAGTCTGTGACAAAAACCATTTCATCAATTGGAGAATCATTGGTTACATCATTTACTGCAAACCAAAATAAGCAATTAAATTCAAATTTAGATATAGGAATTGTGACAATCATTGATTTGAACGTTGTTCTTCAAGATGATTTTAAACCTGGTCAAACAAACAAACATATCAGTGCACATTTTGTTGCACATGAAGGACAAATTGGTTATTTAACATTTGGTAATGGTGGTCAATTATTATTAACGAGTTCACAATCTGCAACAAATTTCCGTATTTTTGCTTTTCATCCTCATCCTGGGTTATCTGCACTTGGATGTGTCCAACATTTGTATACTTTGTGTCGCGGAAATACTACTGCCAAGGTTTTTATATCATTCTTTTTCAAAACTCAACATTGTTTTACAGGTAATTAATTGTGCATTTTCCGATGATAATAGATGGGTTGCAATTTCTACAAATCATGGAACAACTCATTTATTCACAATTTCTCCATATGGTGGACCAATCAGTTTACGAACTCATGGTGGAAAACTTGTTAATAAAGAAAGCCGGTTTGAACGAACTGCTGGTCTTGTTTCGGATCACGTGACCAGAAGTATCAATCATCATACATCAACCAAACCAGGACAACCAGCTTTTGGTGCATCACAATATTACAAGTATGATTACTTTAACAATAACACACATAATTCTGGGGATTTTAGAGAACATGCTGCAATTAATCATTGTCCGTTGTACAAAACTACCATCAATCCAAGATTAAACCTCAATGTCATTCCAGTTTCACTTTATTCTGTTGCAAAATTACGAGCCAGAGTATTTTCTGCTGAAGATTTTAGTGCCTGGGCATCCGATAATACGCCAGTATCTATTTCGTCTTCATCAAAAACAAATCGAATGTCCGGACAAGGTTGGTCAACCGACTCCAGCAGAAAAATATCCACATGTTTTACCCGTCATTTGGGAGATGTTTCTTATCCCGATGGCGCTGTAACTTTATGCGTTTTGAATGCTGACGGAGTTTTGACTTCATACTTGGTTCAAACTCGTCAAGAACGCCATAATTCCACTGGAAGTACTTCCTCAATGAACATTGGTGATCCTTTGTCATCATCTCCTAGTCCATCTGGTTCCGCTCCCATTGCAAAAACCATTAACAATGAAGTGAATATCATTGTTAAGCCAATGGCTGTCAACCAATGGTTTCTTCATCGTAGCCGTAATGCTTCAAGTATTGAACCACCATTGGCACCAAGTAACACAATTTTATTGTTGTACAATTTGCGTCAAACAAACCAAGTCAAAGAAAACAAAAAAGATGTTGGAGAAAATTGGCTTCGAAATGTTGAAGTTGACACTTATTCTGGACCATCAAGACGACTTTGGACTGGTCCACAATTTGCTTTTGGAATGTATACAACAACTGGCCATTCCAGTGCTCAATTGGTTGGTTTTTTTTGTTGTTTGTTTGATCAAGTTTTTATCGTGTTTGTTTTTAGTTCACTCCAAATGATACACATTCCATCAACACTTTTATTACTGCCCAAAAATGTTGTCCAGTATTAATTGAAAAAAATTCTGCTTATCCAATAATGGGAAATGAATTTTCAAATAATTCACAAATTGTTTGTGGTTCATGGTCATCAGATTTTGAACGTGGTTTTCCTGATCCAACAATAAAAGAAAAAATTGAAGATGCAATGAAAGATTTGGATCCAATTGAAATTAATGTTTCACGAGTAAGTTTTTATATATGAATTCATTTATTAAGTTTTTTTAGGTTGATAAAAGTTTTATTACTCGTGATCGAAATATGTCATCAAATAGTTCAAGCAATGCCGTTGACCTTCTTTCACTCTCAGGGATTGATTTGTGATTGCCGTAAATGAAGTCTAATCAAACTTGAAAATGGATTTTAATTTTTCTGTGCTGGTCACGTAATCCTTTTTTTTCTAAATTCTAATTCGGTTATGTAAAAAGATTCTTTTGTACTAGTTAAAATTTGTCTTAAAAGAACAGGTTTTTTTTCCAACTTCTAGTTTGTATATTCTGTATTTATTCCGTCAAAAAAAAAAGAAACTTTTTTGTCTTTCTAATACTGGTATTGCCAGCGGAATCTAGACATTCCAATGTGTCAAATCCCGTTTGATTTGTTTTCCATTCAATTTTATTCCTATTAAAAAAAGTGCCACAAAAAAAGCACAAAATTTTCAAAACCAAGCTTTCAAAAAAAAACTTTTTTTTTTAAATTGCTCTTTTTTTATGCATGATTTTTTTGTAATAATTGTCTACCTTGCTTCTTGGTGCCTAAAAAAATTAATTTTCAATGAAAAGTGTCTTAAACACAAGTTTTTTGAACACTTCAGAAAAAAAAATCATTATAAAAAATGTAGACATAATAAAAAAATTTTTTTTGCAAAAGTTTAAACAAATCAATCAATAAGATGAACATAAAACAAAATGTATAATTAATATGCTTAAAGTCAATGAACTTCCGTCAAAAAAAAATTCACTGGGACTGCTTTTTTCACGGAGAAAACAGCAACTGAGACGTGAAACCGGGGAACATTGTGCGTTCGTGCTTGTGTTTTCTACGCGCGTTTGGATGCGACGACTGTTTTTCCAGTCAATCAGCTGTTAGCGGAACGTAAATTTATTTCAATTAAACCTAAATTATGGATACGTTAATCAGACAAGCTTCATATTACGGGGTATGCATTTGTTTATTGGAAAAACAACAGATTAGTAATTTTATTGATTTTAGACTTTAGAAAATGTATTATTTTTTGTTACTCTTGCAGTTATGTTTTATTTGGCGTGGTTATCGACAGGTTTTGATACTTTAGATTATCGTTTATGGGTTGCACAGATATTTACATGTTCATCACACAGATTATTACAGGTTTGGATGGATTTTTTTCAGATATTTGATATAATATTGGTTTTTAGTTACATGACATGAATGGTCCCGAAGAACACAATTTTAATCATGTTCCCCGAGGTTATGATTGGCACCGACATGTGACAACCTTAATTCTTGTTAGAAGACCAGCAACGGCAGATCATGGGTAAGGATTAAAGTTTTTTCATGCATTTACATGATTTTGTTAATCTTAGAATCAGATCATGGAATTTCTTTGCCAGTACTCAACATTCTGAAGAAGAAGGGGCCACTAATCAGTTATTCAGTGATTATATTACTGAACAAATTAATAATTCTCCCATTAGAAACGAAGATCAAACTGTCAGATTGATTTCTGAAAACCGTCCAATGCGTACTATTCCAATCAGCGATAGTCAAGTGAGAGCAAGAACTAGAATCAGTAAGTTGTTATTATTTTTTCATAACAGAACAATTTTTGCAGTTATCCGACGTCGTCGCAATATTGACGATAGTAGCAGTTTAAATAATGGTGATTATATCACGACTCATTTTCATTACGTTACATTGCCATCTCTTCCTGAAGGCTTGTTGGATAATGACGATAATGAAATAACCGTCCCGGAAGGAACAGATTCTGATGATTCTTCAAGTGAGTCGGAAGAAGAAAACGAAATTGATTCTGAAACTGAAGAACCAGCGCCAGTATTACCAAAACCGAAAGTTGAAAACAAACGTCATCCATCTATAAACGATATTACAGTTGAATTGCGTTTAATTAACAAAGATTCAAAGATGGTTGCAACAACATTGATGTCAACAATTGCTCAATTCCGATTACATTGCGGTAAAGAAGTTGATGAATCAACTCGTTTATATTTTGAAGGCGTTTTATTGGAATACAACGACAAAACTTTGCATGATTATGGATTTTATGACAAATGCATTGTTCAAGCTGAAGCGGAACAAACTGGACAAGTTATGAATATTCGATTAAAACATTTGGATGATACTATCATGAACATTATTGTGCCAAACAATGCAACTGTTGGTGATGTCAAACGGTATACTCAATTTCTCATTTGTTTATATTAAATTTTGTTTTCAGTTCTCATTATGCCGAAAAATTAGCTGCAAATCGTGTTATTCGATTTATTTATCAAGGACAATTGTTGAGAAACGATTCAAAAACTTTGACATCATATGGTGTTAATGATCAATCTGTTATTCATGTTCATATTGGACAAGCAGCTTATCGTCAAGAAGGTGTTAATGGGACTGAAGTTCAACAAACAACTAATCGTGATGCTACTGAAAGAGTTGCCGTGCATGCAATAACTGGATTTCAATGGTTAGATAATTCTTTATACGTTTTATTAAGTTATGCTCTTTGGCTTGGTCATTGGGCAGAAGCTGATGATGTTTTGGAAGATGATACATCAATGCTTGCAAGAGTTAATCGATGTTTACGTTCAACTATAAGAACTTTGGTTGGAATAATAACTGATTTACTTATTCCTGAAAATCCCGAAGCTGATCCAGAATTAGTTCATAATTTTGGAAATTATTTTCATTTTTTTATAATTGGTACGTCACTGATTTTTTGCAGTTCTCAAATTATACTTTCAGTCAAAGTTTTGATGATATTAAGTATTGGTGTTTTTTACCAAGATTTTGCTGATCTTAAAACATTGATATTAATTTCTGTTATACTTGGTTTTACGTTGGTTTATATTTATGCGGTCTCAAATCAACGAAGACTTGTTCGAAGGTAATGAACTAATTCGTAACAGTATTTTTTTTCAATCCCGGCGAAAATCAGGTGATAATGTTTAAATTTCTTTCTTTTTGTTTGAGTTTTATATCTTTTGAAATGAAATTTTATTTTTGTTTGTTTAATAAACATGAATTATAAAAATTGTTAATATTTTTTAGAGTTACAAAAAGTAAGGGCTAATCATTAGTTGATATTGTCGGCAAAAGACAAATAAAGCATGATAATTAGAAATTTTACCAAGAAAAACAGGTGTAACAACATTGAAACATGAAACAAAGTTAAAATGAAACAAACTTTTCAACATTTAAATTTTTTCCAATCAGGAAAATGTTTTGAATCAAAGTTTAAAGGTTGCTACACCGGATTTTTTTGAATTAAAGGCCATTTTTGAATGCAAGTTGAAAGATTTTGACCAAAAAAAATGAAAAATGGTTATTTTTTGTTGGATTTTTTTCCAAATTTCACCTCAACTTTGAAATCCAAAGTTTGGATCATTTTTTTGAGAATGTCAGACTCAGCATATTTTTGATTAAGTTGTGGAAAAGTCAAAATAACGTTTCTTACAGGTCTTTGCAAATCAACTTCAAGTGCAACAACGATTCGTCGAACGAATAATGCCAAATGCATATAAATCGGCAAACTTTGTTTTCCAAAAGATGTGTCAAATTTTCCAACATATTCCATAACAGAAGAATTCATTGTAATCCACGTCAATTGTTGCGACTTACGTTTCAAATAATCTTTGTCAAGTAATTTGTAAAATTTGAGAATTACTCCATATTTGTTTTTGGCTGCAGCATTGCCAATCATGATTGGAACTCCAGCAAAACAAGTTGCAGTACAAAATTCAACTTCTCCAAATCCAGTATCAACGACCGTTGTTCGAATACCATTTTTTGTAAAATAAACTCTGCAAGATTTGCCAATAATTTCAATTTCAGGAATTTGATCTTCCATTTCCATACAACCAAGCCACATGATGAACAACAAAAACTGTTGGGGACTGACTGCTTTTGGGCTGAAAATATCACAATTAAAAAACGCGCAATCAAAAAGGCAAAATCCATTCGGAAAGACTGGTCGGAAAACAGAAAAACAATCCTGACCTTAAGCACGTATGATAACTGAGGCCTCACAAGGATCTAAAAAATCTTAGAAACATCTTCCAGTCAAAAAATGAAAAATATGATTCAAACCAAATCCAAAAATTTGACCTTTGGTTCAGAGCTCAAAATCAAATCAAAAATTTTTCAAAAATCTTTCAAAGCAAAGATCGGCTTTGTCCACCCATTTTAGCAATAAAAAAATCGAATCATAAGGAAAAGAAACAAATAAGTCGGCAAAAAAACCGTTAACAAAGTGCGTGAACCTTTCCAAGCAAGCTTTGTTTTTTCATTTTATCGACGAATCAAAAAGTTGGTTATTACCAAATTGGGATCCCCTACCTGTACTAAAAATTTAACCCGGACAAATGATGTTGCCATAAATCGAACTAATATGCAATAAACTCAAAAAAATAACCAGCGCAATCATTGAGGATACTGTACATTTTCCACGAGTCCTCGTTGAGTTGATTGTGCTGCTATTTTAGCCAAAAAAGCAAACATAAAAAAAGTAAATCGTAATGAATAAAACTAGCAGCATATTGCGCAAATTTTTTTTGCCCTTTTCTACCTTTCCTGGACTTGATTAAAAAAAACAGGCATTCTTTTGCGAGCAAGCATTGGCGGAGAAAGAAGCAACCGGAATGAAAAAAAATTCTTTGTTTGATTCAATTTTTGTTTTGGTCTCGATTTTTTTTTGGCCAATCTTTGGTACCGTTCTTTCTGGAATGCTGGGAAAATTTTTTTTTGCATTACAACACGGTTGGATCACATCATTTTATTTGCAAACGAAATCAACAAAATAAACGGCGAAAAAAAAGTACAAAATCATGAAAACGAAAAAAAATTCATCTTTGAAAAGGAAATGCTGAAGTTTCTGGAGGTGGAAATTTCAAGTGAACACAAAGTCCAGATTCTTTGATGGCTTGTTTCAAAATCACGGAATTAGTCAAACGTTCTTGTGGAGCATTTGGCAACTCCAACTCAATTTCTTTGATGATGTCGTTGGTTTGACGTGCAAGGAGTTCGGCCATAGACTTCAAAAATGTGCCCAACAAAATATAAACTGGCACGCGGTAAACAGTATCAGCCATGTGAAATCGGAAAGTAAAGTCGCCATTGGAATCTCTTCCAATTTTGTCTTCCCTCAGGAATTTTTGAAATAAATACTGTTCGTTGATCCATTTTTCAAACTTACAAATGACGAAAGATTGTTCAAAAATGGCAGCATTTCCAACGAGAACGGAATTTTGACGAAAACTCAAAGCGGTTGGAAATTGGCAAGTGTTGAAGTTATCGGCATAACGCGTTTTTTCACCATCTTCAACTTTGAAGACTTGACAAGTATAACCGTTAATATTGAACAAAACCACTGGGAGCTGCATGACTTCTGAAACTGTCAATGTAAAACCAAATCAAAAACTCGACAATCAGCTAAAAAAATGGACTAAAACATGCGCCGTTTTTATTACAAAAAATGATAGGTTCCTCCTTCTTTTTTTTAAACGACCATCTCGACTCTCGACTGGCGGCTTGAAAAGAATGCGTTGCCGCAATTTGCCAGTCAAAGAAAAAGTGAACGTACACGTCATTGGCCGAAACAGAAAATTTTTTCAAACAGCTGATTTTTGATCATACGGTATTCTTTTTCGATGATTTTTTAAAGAAAAATGTTTGGAATTTTTCGCAACATCTACTGCGCCCCCAGTGTACTTTGGAACATAAATTTGGCATCAACTCCTGAGCCAATTGTATCGTGAATCATTGCAAACTTTCAGTTGCCCCCGATTCTTCAATCAACGCTTGTACAATCATTTTTATAACTCAACAACTCAAATATTTTTCAACAATTATGCCAAAAAAATCCGACCAATACACGTAACAATAATTTGGAGATCAAACAAAATCATTCTTCTGCTTTTTTAACTTCTTCTTGTTCAGTTGACACATCCTCTGGTAATTCTCCCATATCCACATCTTCATCAGATGACGAATCATCATGTTTTTTGCGTTTCTTTTCTTCTGGTTTTGTAGTTTGAGTAGCTTTAACTGGATCATCTTCAAATACTTGTCCTTTATAAAGTTCAACTTTATAACCTGGACGAAAACATAATGGAACCAATTTTCTTTCAAGTTCAGGTGGTTCATATGGCATAACATAAGCAAGAACTTTGATTTTGATTGTTTCAACATAACGATGAACAAGTTGACAAACTGACATCAAATATAATTTTTGAAGATCTGGTTTGTGCATTGCAAGATGTACTAAACAGTCAGTCAAAATAATAAGTAAACGATTCATCCTAAAAAAACAAACAATTAATTTGTTGGATAAAAATTTAAATTCTTACATAATTTTGTCACCTTTTGAACTTTTTTCTGAGAAATTTTTCAAACGATCAGAAAAATCTTTGATAATTTCACGAACTTCAGCTTTGATTAATGATATCAAATTTTCATCATTTGATTTGATTGCATCACGTAAATTTTGATATTTGTCACAATCCCAATATAAAGTATTTGAAAAACCAATAAAATCTCTTTTTGCATCTTTCTTTGCTTTGTATAGATATTCCATGTTATGAATATTATCATGTTCAACAATTTTCTCTGATATATCTGGTCTTTCATTAGGATATTCTGCTAAATAAGGATCAAGTTGATCAAATAAAATTTGCTCTTGTCGTGGTTCAACTATCAATTCCATTGTTTCAGAAAGTTCTTTCAAATAATTTTCAGAAATTTCTGGTTCATCTAAACCTTCAATAATTGTTGATTCTTCTTTTGTCAATACATTTTCAAATTGTAATCCATGTGCTTTAACTAAAATTGAAAATTAAAGATGAATAAAAGAATCATCTCACGTTTTTGTCCAATAGCAAGTGATTGGATAATCATTCCTGATCTGGCAACATCATTGATAACCGTATGTGTAATGATTTTTCCTGGAATATTTTCTGGCAATTTGCTGTTCACTGTTGCTTCTAACCAAATGGATTTCCCTTTTTTTAAAAAACTAGTGAAACAAATAGTTGGACGACCTGATGCATCAGCTGGTGTTGCATAATAACCTTCTTCACGTATTGGATACTAAAATTTCATATATGAAAAAGTTCCACAAATTCACAAACTTACAGCGTCTTTCCTCAATTTTTGAACAGGATTACACCATCTAAGAGAAACTGTATTGTATCCTCCTTCTTGTGTTCGTTTGATGATTGGAGATGAATCGCCGAGTAAATTTGCGGTATCCAAATGTTTGTGCAAAGCTCTTGGATGTAATATTTCTACATCATATTCACTGGTATTGTATGGAGATGATTCTTCCTTCATTGGAATTCCGGAAATTGTGGTAGAAGTCAAATCATAAGCTTCCATCATGATTCTTCGCAAATATGGATTCAGTTTCCTTCCCGTGACAGTGTACATACAAAACTTCAACTTTCCACCGTCCATAGTTCTTCTAACCGGAGAATTGCCATTGAAACTGTTGGCGACGTTCAAAATGTAGACTTGCAAGTTGTCAATTGGAAGCTCTGAGTTGTCATTTTGTTCGTCAATGATCCGATTCTTGGCATTCATATTGAACATGATATTATCACAAAGAGCATCAAATTCAGCATCGATTCTGTTAAACGAAGTAATGATGAATAAGCTGCAATTGTTGTCCAATTTGTAAGTATCATGTAAAGTATCTGGAAACGGATCAAGTTCTCGTGTATGTTCAACCGCGACATAAAAATCCTTTTTCTTAATTGCATGTTCGATGGTTTTCTTTTGGCATTCATGAGCACGACGCTGCAATGGACTCCATTCATTAAAACAACCCAAAGCCATAGGAATAGCATTTGTGATTGAGCAAACTGATGGATCAAGTTCAGGATTAACATCAGCACAACCTTGTTCAAACAATGCTTGAATGAATTCTTCTTGATTCAAAGCAACACGATGCCAATTTTGAAAAAGTTTCTGACTGGTGGCTTCAGAAATGATGAATCTTGTTTGATGAGTACCGGATGGAAAAATATCCGTAACAATCCTTTGGAATTCAATTGCAGCATCAATTGAACAATTCCACAACGTTTTTGGAGCCAATCCAACTCTTTGTACTTTTGTGCCATCTTTAAATGAGATATCACATTCCGGAAATCAAAACGTTGCTATAAATCAACCAAACAAAGACTCACAACTTCAGCATATCTTGCAAACGTTGGACCACGATCAAGAATAAATACTGCTTTGTGAGCTTTATTATTAACGACTGTCAATCTTTCCATGATGGTTTCAACCAAGAAAACCAAAGTAACAAAAGTCGGGTCTGAAATACAAAAAAGTTTCAAACAAAAAGGAAAAAACTGGCATAAAATTCAAAACACATTCGGAGCGCAAAGCCAAACAACGACAAATTTGATTTTTGGAACAAAAAAACCTGCAAGCAGTTTTTTTTTATTCCAATCAACTTGTGACAATACGAATAAAAATTTTATTTCAATTATTCATATAAATAAGGACCGAATTTGTTGAAAGATATGTGGCCCTAAAGAGGGCCTTTGGGTTAGGGTTAGTGAACGTGAAAAACAAAAATCTCATCTTTAGGTGGATGATTTGTTGGAAGAGATGACAAATTTTTTTAAAAACTGTTGACTTTTTGTCTTGTATTAATTATGAAGTTATCATACAAAACTTTAAAAAAAAAATAAAACTGTATCGTGTTAGTCTGACGAATCTTGTCCGATCGATGCTGGTGATTTGAAATCAAACTAATATTCTTTGCTGGAGATGATTTGTTGACAGGTTGTAGAAAACTGTGGGGAACACGAACCTTTTTGGTGGCTCCATCTTTTTTTAAACAATGACATTTAACTGTAGCCATTGTGTTTGAATTGGCATTGTTGGAATCGGTGCAAATCGTTTTGCAACCGGATTCAAGCTTTTTGAAGCTTTTAAATAAACTGTTTTTTGCAAGAAATTTTTAAATTAACTGTTCACAATTTGCATCGACGAACGATTAATTTAAAAAAATTAGACCCATTCATGGGACATGAGAGAAGGGGTAGGGTGGATGGGGGGATGAGAAAACTGCTTGGGAAAAAACTGGACAACATCATGAAAAAATCAGTTTCTTTCAATGATATTATCCAAAAAAAATTCAGGAGGCGTAAGTGAAAAAAAACTGAACCTCAAAGGTTTCCATTTATATCAAAATGAATCAAACGAACATCCAAAAAAAAATGGGACAAAAAAAGTGACGACAAAAGCTGAAGTCGTTGATTGTTCTTTGTGGGACCACACTTTGACTAGATGATTTTTTTGGGAAATTTTTTTGCAAATCCTCTTTTGATGGTATTTTCAGTTTTTGTGTCGAATATTTTGATATGAACTTAATTTTTTTCCCCTCCCAAAGTTCAGTTTTAAAAAATATTACGCCCCCCCCCCTTTCCCCGAGACTGGATGATTACTGCCATTGGAATAGGATTCATTGGCAGAATGATTCAGCCTTGTTAAAGATAAAAAATTAAATTTTTTTAAATTTATTCTTTGAGCAAGCAGTTAATAAAATTTTAATCATTTTCCTTTCCCTCCCAGCAAATTTCCCCTTACCACCAACCCCGATCTCCTTTTGCAAGTCAGGTTTATAACCTTGGCAA
The DNA here is from genome assembly GCA_901765185.1 of Panagrolaimus sp. JU765. Classification (NCBI taxonomy): domain Eukaryota; kingdom Metazoa; phylum Nematoda; class Chromadorea; order Rhabditida; family Panagrolaimidae; genus Panagrolaimus; species Panagrolaimus sp. JU765. Next base: position 4,022 of record CABFKL010001403.1, on the reverse strand, counting down.
GTTAAATTTATGAATTTCCCCGGGATCTTCAGTTTTACTATAAAAAACAATGCTATCTTTTATTGTTTACTGAACGAGATCAGTTTTAAAAATAGCTCCCCCCTCCCCTTCCCCTATCATGGACAATTGATCACGAATCTAGTTTCGAAACAGGATAAACATTCCCAATCACATTTTAGATATGTAATCCCAGTCATCTCCACTTCAGATTCAGCCCACATCGAAACTTTTTCATCATTCATCACTTTTTGTCCCAACCTTGGATCTTCAAAGCTTCACATCGTCGTATTGGAATTTTTAATCTTTTTCATTGCCAGGATTTTTAAAAATACAATTGCAAAGTTGATCAGTACAACAACTCTCAAAACTAAGGATAACCGTATCAATTACTTGTTACAGTGAAAAAAAAGATGAGACAGAAGGCAGCACAGTTTAAAAATCTGCAAAAATTTATAAAAAATTCAATAATATATGTTTAAAATTTTTCCCCAAAAATTAATGTAATTTTATATCCACTGCAGCGGGTTGGCAGTTATTTAAAATTCCCCACAAGCAACATGGCAACAAATCAACACTCGACATTTCAATAAAATTTTTCAGATTCTTCAGCACCAGATCATCTAAAGATTTTGCTAACATTTTTCATGCTCACTAACCCCCTAACCCAAAGGTCCTCTTTAGGGCCACATATTTTTCAACAAATTCGGTCCTAATTTTTGATTAAATAAATAAAATGTTTTTAAAAATCTTTGTATTTGCATGCATTGTTTTTGGAAGTGTGAATTTACTTTATTTTTGTCATCGGGGTTCAATTTTTAAGATAATCATCCAAGTTTTCAGATTAACGCAGCTTCATCCGTCATTCTTCAAAAACAATTCATCTGACGTCATTATTTCTTGGTTAATTTTTCTTCAAAGTTTTCAGAACAAAATCTTTGTCGTTTTCATCTTGAAATTCCGCAAACTCTGGCGGTATTTGTAAAGGAACCATTCTGTTTCTAAAAACCATCCATAAAGTTAGTGTTAATGAAATAACTGCTATTTCAACATTCCATGACCATCTTGGACCGTAATGAGTATAAAGAAAACTGCAATATTTGTTGTTTAAAAAGACTTGATGGAAACTCTACCTGATAGCAATAGGTCCAATCATTTTAGCCGAAGCACCAGAAACTTGTAACCATCCTTGTTGAGTTGCTTGTGGACGTGGTCCAAGTATTTTGGAAAATAGTGTGTTCAAAGAAATGTTGATATTTGGGAAGCAAAATCCAGTGAATAAAACGTAGGTGATGTAATAAACATAAATATTGATTGGTTTGAATGTGTGACACCAATCAAATCTGTCCATGTTGCAACCAACAACTTCCGTGCCATTTGCATCAATCAAATCTGAAAATATCAGTGTTGCAGGGCCAAAAATAAAAATGATCACCTTGGTCGGTGTACGTGATTAACTGGCCTGT